>ML808955.1:159933-170049 GCA_009831015.1 Picea engelmannii | reverse complement strand
TGCCGAACTCCGTTATCAAACTTGTGCCTCATGGTTTGCTGTTCTTTATTGCATTTCAGATTTGCTTATATGTCTATGGCTGTATAATTAATTCTCTTTCCTCGCTCTTTCATTAAAGTTTCCCAATGGTTAATTAATGCATGCGAATAAAACTCAACCATAAGTCATTTCGAAAAATCCTGCCTTGCTTTGGTTGCCTTCGAAGTGTCAGGCAACCTATCATCAAAATTTTCAAGTATGCTATATACAACCACACTTTTATTTAGATCTAAAGAAAAATAAAGCTAGTATTGAAATCAAAATATTGTAATTTACCTTGGTGTACCAGTTATTTGTTCTCCTGATTTTTTCAAAATCTTCTCTTTTGCATCATCAATGATCGCCTTCCACTCCCTCTCTAGAATTGAGGGAGGATGCTCATACCTAGGATTTCCTACCAAGATTCGTCTATAAACATCCCACGTATATTTTAAAAATTCATCTGCTGTAGAGGTGATCGCTTTTTTATCGAACGTTTCTACTCCAAAGAGGCCTTCAAGATAATCCATAAGTTCCTTTTTGAGGTTGGAATTTTGACAATTCCACCTCATGTGTAAGGTTTCCCAAAAAATCAACAAGGCCTTGCTCTCTAGGTGCCTATAAAAATGGTTGTTTCATACACAAAAAAATATATGATCATTAATTTAAAATTAATAATCTAGATGATTGCTGTATGAGAAGGACAACATTAAACGATTAAAATATGACAGAGCATTAAACAAAATCACAGTCATGAATTGGTACCCAATTCCCTGAATTGATAACCTTCTTGACCAACTCAAGTTGGAAAAGTTCTTCAACAAGATTGATATAAAGACTGGCTACCACCAGGTTCCCATCGAACCAACTGATGTATGGAAGACAAATTTCAAATCTAAATTAGGTCTCTTCGAATGGTTGTTCATGTCCTTTGGCTTAACAAATGCACCAACAACTTTCATGATATTGATGGATGATATATTGATACCCTTCACAAACTCTTTTGTGGCAATATATCTGGATGATATCCTCATCTTCAACAGAACTTGGGAGGAGTGCATATAACATATTCTACAGATTTTGTGCACTCTATGACAACACAAGCTATATGACAACTTGGAAAAATGTTCCTTTGGCATGAACAAGGTCCAATACTTGGGCTACATTTTTGATGAGCATGTGATACATGTTGATCCAACTAAGATCCAAGTCATCAGTGACTGGCCAGCCTCGACCACACTAACCGAGCTTCATAGCTTCTTGGGAGTTTCAAACTTCTACTGAAGGTTCATGTTGGGATTCTCCCATATTGTATGGGCCCTCATCCAAGTAACCAAGTGCGATGGATAGGAAAAGTTCGCATGGGGGAAGGAACAACAATAAGTGTTTAATGGTCTGAAGCATCGCTTGTGCTCAAATCCAATACTCTCCTTACTTAATTTGCAACAAAAGTTTGAGATTGAGAATGATACCTCTGACTATGCCATAGGTACATTTCTCACTCAACATAGTCATCCAATAACATACCATAGTGAGACACTCTTAGATACTTTCCGAAAATACCCCACCTATGACAAAGAAATGTATTCCATTGTGCAAGCTTGTCATCAATAGAAACATCACATTCTGGGAAAGGAGACAATCATCCACACTGATCACAAGCCTCTGCAGTTCATACAGACATAGGGGAAGTTGTAGAATGATCTCCATCAAAAGTGGTCCACATACCTACAACAATTACATCTCAACATCAAGTATAAAACATGGAGCACAAATCATGTCGCCGACTGCCACAGTCACCCTCCCATTGCTGCACTCACCATAATGCTACATTCCTGTGGGCATGAGGCATCTAAGTGGCCCCAACTTTATCAGCGTGACCCTGACTTCGTCACCACCTATCAGCTCTTGGGTACAGATGTGAATGCCATCAATTTTCACATCCAGAATGGATTATTATGCCATCTAGGCCACCTCTGTGTTCCCACAAGTGAGTGTGAAAAGCGGATTTAGGAGGCTCACTACAGTCAGATGGTGAGACATTTTGGCTTGGAGAAAACTGTGGCCGTTCTACAAAAGTTTTTTTATTGGCCAAAACTTCAACAAGACGTCAACAGGTATATCAAATCTTGCATTATATGTGCCATTTCCAAGCCAACCATCAAGAATCAAGGCTTATACACCCCTCTTCCTACTCCCGAGAAGCCTTGGTAATCCATCTCGATGGATTACATGTATGGCCTTCCATCCACCAAGCACGACAATGATTGTGTATTTGTGGTGGTTGATCAGTTTTCGAAGATGGCCATTATCACAACATGCAAGAAGAGCATCACAATGACAAATACTGCCAAGCTCTTCTTCGAATGAGTGTGGGTCCATTTTGGGATACCACAAACCATTAGCTTAGATCGAGACAATAGGTTCCTCAACACATTTTGGTCGAGTCTTTGGTCATTGTTGGACACAAAGCTCACTAAATCCACTGCTTTCTACCCCCAAAGTGATGGCCAGACAAAGGTTTTCAATTGGATGATTGTGCACATCGTTCCCTTATAAGGTGTTCAAAAATATCGATACTATGGCATACAAATTGGAGCCACCTGCATCTTTGCGAGTGCACCCAATTTTCCATGTTTCATGATTAAAGAAGGTTATAGGTGATAAGATCCCAGTTCAAATTATATTTCCAGAACTTGACAAGGAAGGAAAAATCATATTGGAGCTTGAAGCTATCATTGACGCAATAATTTTCCAACTGAGAAATATATCAATTTCAAAGTATCTCATTAAGTGGAAGAAACTACCTGTTGAAGATTCCATGTGGGGAGATGAGTCTTTCATATAGAAGCATCCAAAACTACTCAAGCGTTGAGGACAACACTTGTTTGAAGGGGAGGGGCATGTTAATCCCTAAATCGTCGCACATTACCCCTTAATTGGGGCATATTACATTAGTATTGTTATTTTATTTATGTCGGCTTGGGTCCATTAGTTGTAATTGTACCTCCTAGTCTCCTATATATACCAAAGAGACCTTTTCATTTGGAATCATCTTGTATTTGTGAATTCATATGATGTATAAGGAGGTTTCCCCCTCGAAGAGGCTTATTTTATGAATTTATTTCTTTGTCAAGGCATTGAGTACTTATTCTGAGGTTTTTATGCTATTTTGATATTTGGTTCTTAACATATAAACTGCAGAAATTGATTTGGTTATATTTTGTAAACCGTGCATCAGATTGCCATGAAATTTGGGAGAGAAATGCATTAAGGTAAGATGAATAAGCACAACAAATTTCAGATTAAACCAATTTATATTATGTGAGGAATCAACCACCATCACCTACAACCATTTTTAATTTTTATCAAGATTCATGGGTCCATTGGTTTAAATTTTTGATGAGCAAAAGCATAAAGGTATTGCCAACAAACCCACCAACTTTCATTGAAAATTCATTTGTAGATTGAGAGAAAATGGATGATCAAATCTGTTACAGGAAATGTTGATTTGATAAGGACCATTGTTAGTTTGCATACTAGCACAACCTTAAACAAATATCCATCACATGGGTTTTGTGTGCAAACTTCATAAGATGGTTCTTTACCTATTGAACCTATTATCACTCCAAGAAACTCCTTAGGGTTGTAGACTAAGGATGCTTGGTAACTTAAGATAATGTGTAGATATGCTTGGAACAATGGGGTCTTTAAATATCATTGTAATAGACAACTCATTTTTACTTCTAAAGAAACAGTGCTTTCAGGAAACAATAATCAGATCAAATAATTTGAGAGGGGGGATGAAGAAAACTAATATTGATTGCCAAATATAGTTGGGTGTAAGGCTTAATACAAGACAACAATAAGATCCTTCAATTCAAATCTATAAGATCAATAAAGAGATAACAGTCTTCATAAGCTAAAATAAACTGAAATGAAGTACATAAATGGAAACATGGATATTCTGATATTGAAAACGAAAGGGAACTACAATTTTATTGTATCAAAAGAGTCTATACAATAGCACCAAAATGTATCCCAGTTTGAACCCCCTAGTGCTCCAAATGTCTTTGGCTTTATAGCCTTACAAGATGAAATCTAGATCCTTGAAAGATGGATCAGATTTACTAAAAATAGTCAAATCAAAATAGATACAACAAGTGTAGGATGAGATCCTATAAAAATGGATCTAGAATGGAAAATCAAAACAAAATAGGAAAGGTCCTATTTAGTGATCTCTAAAAATAGTAGATTACTGATGAAGTGTAGTTTTAGCCTTCCAAGGCTGTTTGATTTGGTCCTCCAAAGATAAAATTCGAATTGGGTGATGTGTCATTTGATTCCTATCATTTTTCCCTTGAAAATGACCAAATCTAGTCAAAAAAATCCCTTTTGGCTTTCATCTCCAAGAATGGCCTTCAGATTTTGATTTGATAATTCACAACCAGCTTATTGAAGAAGATTTCAAACCATTCAAACCCAAAAAATCCCGATCTCGACAAAAATTCGGCTATTCTGGCCATGACAGGCTTTCACCAACTAATTTACCCAAAAATCTGCTTCTTAGCTGGTGAAAGGCGGAGCTTTCACCAGCTAACTAGTTATAATTCTGCCTTTTGCGCTGGTGAAAGTGCATATTTTTTCAAAATCAAATTTCTCAGTCATGGAGAGTCTGTTTTGCATGCTTAAATAGTCGATTGACATATACAAATCCTAAGCTTTCCAATGGTGCTTTCAAATATTCATTTGGAGCCTAGGAAGCTATCAAAATTTTCCCTACAAGATTAGGCATCGTTATTTCAAAAATGCCAGTGCGTTTTTGATCGCTAACATCTGGCTCCAACTGGGATGGAGACCTCCCTGCGAGGTCTCCAAGAACTTGGCAGACCTTGTGCCTTTAGTATTGGGCATGGAGTCATTCAGCCTTTTCTGGATCATGTATCAATATAGCAGCAACTTCAGATACAAAGCATTTTTAGATCCTCTGATGTGTGCAGATAGCCTTCCAAGGCTCGTAGATGTGCTTTGATCATGATAGAATCGAATTTACTATCTTTGGCAAAGACAACTGATTTTGTGCCCCAAAAATAGGTGTCTAATTTGACTTTGACACCTCTTCAAACATCTTTTTTTATCAAATCCGGATCTTGAATTTGATGTGTAAATTCAATATGCATCTTTAGAAACTATTTTCAGGATGTTTGGTTGAGAAAAACTTTGATTTGGGCAAAAATACACCTTCGTTGGCCAGTCTCTGGTTTCACCAGCTATTCTGCCTTAAGATTTGCTAGTTAGCTGGTGAAAGCTCTGCCTTTCATCAACTAACTGGTTATAATTCTGCCTTCTGCACCGGTGAAAGTTCTATTTTATCTTTGAGAAGAAAATAATGCAGAGCAACAATGATCCTGCATAGAATGTTATATTCTTCACCAGCTGCTCGATAAAATTTCGTTGACACTTGATGTTTGAACCTTAGGTGACCTGCAATGCTTGATTCAAGAATTGATATGCTAAGCAAGTGAGGAAAAAACAAATTAGAGATATCGAAATAACTTAAGCAATGACACTATAGCTGCAAAGAATACAAAAGGGAATCCAAATGCACAACTATTGTTATCTATGGCAGGAAATTGATAGTAGCAGAAGAAGGATCTTCTTGCTAGGGCATATGGGAATTTCTTGATCATTCCCTCAAGCTCAACAATACCAAATTCCTGGTAGATTTGATGAAGCTCATCCAGATTAATTTGCCTGCTTCCGTTGTTTTTATACCACTAAAGTGTATAATAGCAGACTCGACACCATCACTGCTTTCACTCATGAGAGCCTTCGATTCACCTTCTGCTGGTGATGATGATGTTGCTGTAGATAGTGTATGATGATGAGCACCCATGCATAACCATCCTGAAAGTCCAAGAGATGGCCTGGTGAAAACAATAAATTGTGCCATAATTTGTGCTCTGTAGCTGTAGCTTATGACTGCTCTCATCAATAATAAACTCTAAAGTTTCAACCTTTGCATTTTTTTGCCATCATAAAACTTGGCAAAGATTTCTGCAATTTCACTCCTAGAAGCTACAACCCTTAGCCCCTCGGGCCTCTATCATTAATATTACAGAAGTGCTATCTTAAATAGAAAAATGTCACCAACAGATGATCCCTATCTCTCTCAATTATGTCATTTATTAAGAACCTTCCTCGAATTATTTTGGCAACAAAAGTATTTGATCTGAGCAAAAATACTACCATTCTGCCTATGTCTGTGCTTTTAGCAGCTTACAGTCATGAAACAGGGGAGGATTAGTTGATGAAGGTCTTGGGATTTGGTAGCTAACAGTGCCTTATGGAACTACTATCATCATCTGGATCATGAATCATCACACAAAAAGCTGAGGAAAATGTCAAACTTTGACCAAAATATCAGGCACAAAAAGTTTAGCCAAGTGACAAGCTAGAAATTTGAGTCATTTAACCTTTTGAATCTGAATACGATCTTCATCTGATGAATCCCTTGCGACAGGCTCTTGGGTAGATTCGAGTCACCTCAAATGATGATAAAGCTGTCAACTATACCCCAACTGTTTAGAACTAACCCTGAAATCGCTGACATCTGCCTTAAAGTCTGGGATGCCCCTCAACTATCTCCTCAAAATCTGGGATGTTCTTATATGTTTCAGACACCCATTGTGCATAGAAAATAATCTCATTCGACAGGCTCACTCCACTCATTCAATATTGCATTGATGCAATCTATTCCTTCCATGATAAGCCCATACAAACCGATGACACACATCTCCATTCTGAAATAGAAAATATCACCTACATTCACACCAGGAATAGCTCCAATTACCCTCCTGTCTCGATTGACACAGAGCCCTCTTTTTATCATGATCGATCCACCTTTTAGATTAGGCCATTTATAGTTACTAACACCAGGTTCATCTTTGTGTGCTTCATCGTATTTCCCACCATTGTAGACAACTATCTAAACCTGTTTAAAAAGAAATATCCTTCTACTTGTGTCTTTCTCCAGACAAAACATCTCCACTTCCTCAAGTTCATGGACGACAAAACAACTCAATAGTCATCACGTTTTTCATAGTGTGGAACATAGCTGAGCATCAGGGTTACATCGTAAGCAAACTCTGCGTACTCAAGAAGGAAGAAGAGCTTACCTTTAATGGCGACCACCAGTGGGTAATAACTGAAGCTCTTAAAAAAGGACTGCTCCAGGTGGAGGAAGGAGAGGAAGAGGTAGTTGTTGCCGGAGACGCCCGTCACAACTCAAATCTCGACATGAAGGGGTCCAGAGTGGAACTCCATGCGCTGGAAATAGATGAGGCGATGGCGTGGGTCCAGGCGCTGAGCTTCGCCAAGCAGCGGATGGCAATGTCGTTGGGGAGGCGGGGAATCAGTTCACCCTCAGCGGTTGTTATTGTGAGATTTGATCCTTGGCCTTCCGTGTTAGACATTGTTGAAATAGGCTGGCTGTGTTATGGATCTACTGGTGATGACAATGGTGGATGAGAGAAAGCCATGCCACCCTGCTAAATCTCAATCTAACTCGCAATTCCCTCTCATTTCTAATTAGACTTTACAGCTCTCCTCTATACATTAGACAATAAGCCATGTATTTTGCATGCCCGTGATCACATTTGTGACTGGGTTCCAATAATAATGTGCTTCTGTGCATTTGTCTAACTTATTTGTCCAACTTTCCCAAATAAAACATTTTATCTCTATGTCAAGCTGTGTCAAATCCTCCTAGAAACCAGCTGGGTGGCAACCCACACGCAGATTTCAGTGCTTGGGCAACATAAATAAGTTCCCCAACAACATTTATCTCCTTAATCAGCCACTGCATTCCAGCCTGTTACAGTTGCTTCTGTGTAGGCCTCAATCCCGAATTCTTAATTCTTGTATATGTTAATCTCTTTCGGACATTCTCTGGTGGATGCTGCTTACAAAACTCCCATATTGCAGGACGCAGTCTTCTTATAGCTTCAGGTCTTCTGGAAAGTTCCAAAAAGTACCTTTGGAGGGAAAATAATCAAAGTCCTGTTTTCTTTATTCACCGTCTTTACAATCTCATCAACAACATGAACCAAAATTTCTGATGCAAGAGGAATGCTTTCAGAAGAACTCATTTTGTATTGCTTCAATATCACTCCATGTGTGACATATGGAACTGTGCCTTCCAAAGAATGTGTCTCCATCTGTTCAACAAACGTGTCCTTGTATACTGTAGGAGATTCTATGACCTTTATCCATGTAAGACTCCTGCTGCCATGATCCAAAACTGATCTCGGGGCGAGAACTTGAGTTACTTCAGATACTTTTCCCATTGAACCAACCATAACCTCAAAGTGAACAGTCCAGCCAACAACATCAACTTCCCCAGAGACTATGTCATTGGCACTTAAGTGTTTCCAACAAATAACATGGTTGTATCCTCTAGCTCCAAATGAAACTCGATGTTTCCCCTGCTGGCAGTGAATGAAATTTATCTATTTTGCCTTTGAATGCTCAAAATTTTTGATCTGTATAAGTGTATAATGAGTGGCCTACAATTTGTCGATGGCCTCAACACCTGGGTGCTCATTAGATACTTTGCTCGACAACTGCAAGCTTTGTTTGACTGATAGTCTTTCGTTTAATGTTGATCTTGATTCCCAAAGCTTCTTACTCTTTGTCAATAATTCCTTCAGGTGTGCACACATAGGACATATATAGTCACTATAACAATTGCCGAAGTTTCCTTCTGATGTTTACTACAGTAAGTGCTTTCACCAACTTACTTGCTACAGGGAGTACACCTTAACCATTGAAACCCGAGGCTTCCACCAACTAACTTCAACTTCACAACATACGTTAGCTGTTGAAAAGATTTTTCACAAAAATTTGAAAACATCTTTGGAGGATCAATTTATTTCTAAGATAAAATCTTAAATCCTATGTTTTGATACTTCTAAAATCATCCGAGCTTATTATTCTGCCTACTCCTACTCTAACCACTATATTGTTTCTAGGTCAGGTAAAATCATGCTTCCAATGAAGCCATACAAGTATCTGGATAATTGGTAAAACTTCTGATCTGGAAATGATGAATGCTGGAAAACATAGAATATTGATATACAATTTGAAAGTGCAGCATAACCAACCTTTGTTTGACAAGAGTAATTTGACATTTATGCTGCTCGAATACTCTAGATAATCAGCAAAAGGATCAATGAAACTGTAAGAAAACACTTCTTCCTGTTGCTTCGACTGAACATCAAAAGATCTCTGCATACCCTTCTTCCGAGAATAGATGCCACCTTCAACTACGTGTAAATATGAACAGGGATGAAAACTAACTGCATTGTCGATGATGAATGGTTTGTTGTTGTCTGCAGATCTAGGTTCAAGTACCGTGCATGCAAACTTGCTGATTTCTATAGATGACTTTTCAATGTCAGCCGCAAGAGTTTCAATATCTATTGCGGGAGTTTCCGGATGACAGTATTGTTCTTCATCAAAGACAAGTGAATCCAACACTCCCTTGTTTTTCATAGGAAAATGAACAATCTATTGATCTTCCTCTTTTCTTTCAGGTGAAAATACACCATGAGAAACCCTTTTAAAAATTTGAGAACAATTCTCTTCTATAACTGATCCTTCATGAAAATCAAAGATAACAGGTGTGACCGATACATCTATGCAATTCTCATAATAATCATTTTGACAAACAGAAGAAAGGACTACTTCCTATTGAACTTGCTTCTCGAATTCACCACAACAATCTTCAAAGAGACTTTCAGCTGGAAATTCATCTTTACAAAACGAATGGAAAGCATAATGAAAGATTTCCAATGAGTGAATGCTTGAAGCTGGAAGAGACCTGCACCAATCAAGGGCTATCCCCTCTAATGAATACTTGAACAATTTAATCTTAACATCTTCATGTATGATTTGGAGCCGATGAATAAACTCATGAAAATCCAACAAGTGTTCAGCTGGCACTTCCCATTCTTCTCCTCGAAATTTGGGAAGGCTGCATTCCCATTCATCCCTACTAGGTACTGGATTAGGGAAACCAACAATCTTTGAAAAATC
>ML808955.1:117769-159883 GCA_009831015.1 Picea engelmannii | reverse complement strand
TGAAGAACACTAATCTTGATTGCCAAATACAGTTGGGTGTAAGGCTTAATACAAGACAGAAAGAAGATCCTTCAATTCAAATCTATAAGCTCAATAAAGAGATAACAGTCTTCATAAGCTAAAATAAACTGAAATGAAGTACATAAATGGAAACATGGATATTCTGATATTGAAAACGAAAGGGAATTGCAATTTTATCGTATCAAAAGAGTCTATACAATAGCACCAAAATGTATCCCAGTTTGAACCCCCTAGTGCTCCAAATGTCTTTGGCTTTATAGCCTTACAAGATGAAATCTAGATCCTTGAAAGATGGATCAGATGTACTAAAAATATTCAAATCAAAACGGATACAACAAGTGTAGGATGAGATCCTATAAAAATGGATCTAGAATGGAAAATCAAAACAAAATAGGAAAGGTCCTATTTAGTGATCTCTAAAAATAGTAGATTGCTGATGAAGTGCAGTTTTAGCCTTCCAAGGTTGTTTGATTTGGTCCTCCAAAGATAAAATTCGAATTGGGTGATGTGTCATTTGATTCCTATCATTTTTCCCTTGAAAATGACCAAATCTAGTCAAAAAATTCCCTTTTGGCTTTCATCTCCAAGAATGGCCTTCAGATTTTGATTTGATAATTCACAACCAGCTTATTGAAGAAGATTTCAAACCATTCAAACCCAAAAAATCCCGATCTGGGCAAAAATTTGGCTATTCTGGCCATGACAAGCTTTCACCAGCTAATTTACCCGAAAATTTGCTTCTTAGCTGGTGAAAGGTAGAGCTTTCACCAGCTAACTAGTTATAATTCTGCCTTCTGCGCTGGTGAAAGTGCTGATTTTTTCAAAATCAAATTTCTCAGTCATGGAGAGTCCGTTTTGCATGCTTAAATAATCGATCGACATCTAAAACTCCTAAGATTTCCAATGGTGCTTTCAAATTTGCATTTGGAGTCATGGAAGCTATCAAAATTTTCCCTACAATATTAGGCATCGTTCTTTCAAAAATGCCATTGCTTTTTTGATCGCTAATAGAACCAATTTGAAATTCAATAAGGAGGGTGCTATCTCATGGTCAAATTAAGATTCAACCACATTTATGTAACAAGCAATTTGAGAGTTACTTCATAAATTTGGTTCAAGGATTGATATGATGGGTTAGATTATGAGTGTTGGTGCAATTATATGGTTAATATATTGCAATCATTAATATGTCAATCTGGTTTCATAATCAATAGAGTTGATGCACTATCTGTGTTGATAACAGATAATTTCCTGTGTCTAATGAGTATAACCTGCATAAGAAACACTCCAAAACCAATAATCTGTTTCACAATCTTCAAACAATATTCTTCACATAGTTTATAAACCAGAAATCAAAACTCATAAACAAAATCTCAACAAGCATGTGATTTAAAGGCTCCTGCTTAGGTAATGAATCTGTTCATTTACAGGCTCATGAAAGGAAAAGATGAACTTTGACTATGTTTCATGTAGAAAATAATTTAACAACAATCTGTAATTAACTCTCTGCACATTCTTAAAAGGAAGATCATTGATAACCTAATCAATCCTGGAAGAAATACTAGGTGTAGTAAGATACTCCATTATAGGTTCATGTAGGGTGAGAGATGAAGATCTTAACTGTTCCTGAATTTTCAAAATAGAAACAGATGTTAAATCATTCAATCTAACAAACAATTGTCCACACACACACACACGAATAACAAATATTTACTCAAAAATCTATATTTCACTCAGGAATGCTCACTCACTCAGAATTACCGCAAATCTATATTTCATTTTGTCAAATGTTTCACTGAAACACAACATAAATAAAATTAGATACTATGTTCAAAACATAGAATTGGTTACCCAAACCAAAATTATATTCACACAGATAAATACAAGGAAGCTTACCTTGGTTGGGTCGGTGGGCCCTTGCCATACCAACAAGGTAGATTTAAAATAAACTTACATAATGAAGAATTTGATCACACACATAAATTCCATATACTGTAATTAAGATCATTACTTCAGCAACAAGTGTACAATCAACAAATTTCTTGGGAATCAAGTCTACAACATAACAATGCTTAATTATGTCTCGGTGTATCTATCATCTACAAGGCCATCTCTTTGAAAGAGAAACAATCGTTACAACCAAGACCTGGAGATAACATCAAATGATTGCGTAAATATTTAAATTGGTTGATATAACGTTTTTCATGGAAACAACTTCATCCTCATGACGCAAAGTGCATGAGGATGAAGTGTATCATGGTCTTCAACAAAAAAAAGATGCTCTAGCCAACAAATTCCTTGCAACCATTGAAAACATATTCGTTCAAATACTCAATTCTATAGATGCAGAACTAGTATCAAAAGTGCACAACTGGAACACGAATATTGGTACTAGACGCGCACAGTCAAATACATTGGTACCAGAATAGCACATAAATAGGTACCAGACGAGTTGAGTACCATATGCACGAATACAGGTACCAGACGAGGAGGAGCTGTGTCATAATATTTGCTTGAATCAATCAAGGTAATTAGAGAGCATTTAACATCAATAATTCAATTCCAATTATTAAGAAATATCATAAATCATGATTTAAACATAGGTTACCTCATGTATACACAAGAATGGCTAAAATACATGTCTTTGAAGAAAATAGGAAAATGGTGCATATATCTGAGTTAAAGTTGTTCAAGATAGAGGACAAGATAAGGTAATTGAAGGCATAAAAAAGGAGACCCAACAATGAGCACATAACAAGAGATTTGGTTAATGCATAAATTATCGGGTCATCATTTTGAATGCATGTACATGATTGGATTTTCAATTTTATTCTTTGTTGCAACAAGGATAAGAGTAAAAGGAAAGTGTTTCTACACAAGAACCAACACTTGCAAAACTCATGGTTGCGACATAAGAGCCAACCACAAGAATATCAACTACCACTCAAATACTTTTTAGAGAAAGAAGACACCATCACACAGTTAAGAAGAATCAGATTCAAGGTTGGATGAGGACATGCAACATCTTTAGTTGAGGGGAAATGTTGGGTCACCAAAATGCCAAATTTTTACCAACCTTTTTGTTGAGTTTTAATCATTTTCCACTTGTATGTAACCTTGTATTAAGACCATGTTAATTTTTATATGTGGGATTAGGTTCCATATTTTCCAATGCATGTATTTTGGTATTTTAAGTGAGTTTATGATTAAATATTAGAAAAATAACATGTTTTCACTTATCCTTGGAAGTTTGGCGAGTTTGGTGATGTTTACATGTATATTTGGAGATTCCAACAATGCCAAATTTTACCACTTAGCCTCAAATTCGAATTTCCTCTTCAACCCTTGAAGATTTGATGAAAATTTAGGAGGATCACTCAAGTATATTGGATGGACAATAATCATGGAAGATTTGTTATCAAATATTTTAGAGATATTTGTGGGAAGGTTTTTAGAGATATTACTTGCTAATTATTGTCAAATGGTTGTAACCACATGAGAGATATGTGAATCTGCAATTATTATTGGTTATCTTAGTTTTTGTATAAATAAGAGTGCCTTCTCCATTCCAAGGGGAGGACTCTTGGAGCATATGTCCAGATTATGATGGAATAGAATAAAGCCTTTGATATTTCTCTTCATATAGATTGCCATTCTTTAAATCTATAAATAAAATGCTTTGATTTAGTTTTATGATGTTGTAGTTTAGTTTGCTACCTTGTTCTTGGGAGAATTGAGCTCACTCTAAATGGACCATGGTGGTATTTTATTTCATTTTATGCAAGTGTGTTTTCCTTTTATTGAAGCATTGATTCATGGAAATAAAAGGTGTCTAACACATGTTAAGAGATAATTTGGTGATAATAGGGTTCTAGTAGCATGATGGTGTTTGAGTACATCGTCATTGCTAGAATTGATTAAACTTTCTTTTGATTGATGAAGTGTGGTGTGTTTCGTTTCTGAATTTGACTTCATTTATATTCATTCATTGAATTATGCTCTATATACCAAAACAAAGCGTTGTTGTAGAAAGATTCAGATCTTAAGAATTGAACACTTAACTACAACCTAATTTACAACACTTGTGGATACAGTAAGACATAATTTAGTAATGGATTTGTCTTTGTTTCTTTTTGTTTCAAAGAAATTAATTTCCATAGTTCAATTCATAAGCATCTTAGGTAAATCATACTACAAATAATATAATTATGCACATACTGTGCTTGCATTTCAAAAGTTTATGAACTCCCAGATTGATAATTTAATGTAACATGATTTATGCATATAAATCACCTGACAATCACTTCCTCTTACTTTTGAGGACAACTTTGTTAGCTTCCACCGTATTAAATTTGAACCACAATTGAAGAAGCTCCAGATTACAAAGGTTAGGGTTAAAGGAAAATGATTATTGGATAATTGTAACACTATATTGGATGCATAAAGTTTGGGGAGTAAAGGAGCCTTGAAAATTCACCAAGCTATTGGAGATATGTTGTCACATTCTATAACTAACCAATGACGTGAAACATTTTCCTTGAGGAAAAGGGTGGTGGTGTTAGAAGAAACCTTGAATATTGTGCCTCTTTTTACACAACTCTCAAATATTCAAGTAACCAATGAGCCCTTAGATGAGACACCTGATAAATATATCAAGACAATGAAGGGCCAAGAACTATTGCAAGAGGTTCGAAGAATGGTAACTAGTAACATCGAAGATCGAGTAAACACATTATCCAAGCTATGGGAATTGACATATTGATCCATTTGTCTTGCTACCCAAATCACATCCCCGAGTGAATCCTTCCAACGTGAATTACAGATTGACCATAAAATTTGCATAAGTTATGTCGATACATTTATTAAGAATCTTGACTAAATTAACCTACATAAATGATCCAAAATGTATCTAAACAAGTGAATAGTTGTAAGACTCAATACCTACAATTGCAATTCAATAATTAAGGAAAATTAGTAAACTATTAAAAACAATACAAATGTAAAAGTAAATGAGACAAAAGAGAGAAATCAATGGAAAATAAACATAATAATAAAGGAGAAAAGACACATGAATGGGAAATGAAAGATCAAGCCACTTGGCCTTTCCATTCCCTTAGCTCTGTCTATTTATTCTTGTAGTTGTACTTTCAAAGGGAATTTTGGACAAGGAGACGAGGATGCATAAAGAGACATTAGTTGCATTGTAACCAAATATTGTCAGAATAAGAGCACCGAGCAACCATTGAATGTTGGTTTTCTCATTTGGGTTTTAAGGGTAAAACATACGTCTTTATGGTATGAATTTCTTTATGGTTGTGGAGTAATTCATGTGTGTGAAATGTTGTTATTAGATTTGTCAATGGATTATAATGATGGATTTCAAATTGTAATTCTGATATCCCTTATTTAGAAATTGATTTCAGACTCCATTGAGGTTAATTATTGGATAGATTCAATTCATGTCACTTGATCAATTAACTAAAACAACTTTGGAATGATCGTCGTCCAAGTTATCTACTTGATAGATGAAGCCAGGGCTTGAAAAGATGCTTCTTCAAGGCATGGAGGGGGGCGCCCCCCTCCAGAGGAGGTGTCCATGATGAAATTAATCTTAAACCAGGATAAGGGTTGTCCAAAGAGAGAGCACCATCTAATGCATAAAATATATTTATCCACTTCATTATGCCTCTCCCTAGTAAGATATCCTACATACAATATATCTCAATAGGCACATCCTAAAGCATCTTATAATTTGTTTCTCATGATATGTGAGAAATATCATAAATACGTTCATAAAAAATTATATTATTTTCCTCTTTTAGTGCAAATAAATCTTTTCACCACTAAATTTATCATTTTTTTTCCAGGTTACAAAGCTCGGGGAAAACCCCAAGTACTTCCCCTCATTTTGAGGATGGTACCCAGGGTAAACCCTAGAATCTTCATGGCACAAGGTCAGTCAACAACAAGAATCAAATCAATTACAATAATATACTCGTTAAGAGCTCAACATGTCACTTGTGGGAATTGAACCTGGGTGGTAGTATAAAAATGATTCCTCCCAATCACTCGATCCAAACCTAATTTACATTACCAAATTTATCAATACAAAAAGCAATTTAATGATTTTTCTAATCATGTTTAAGTTTTTTTAGTATAATTGATATTAATAATGATATATATTTAATTATTTTTACCTAAACTTAATGTAAATATTAGTATTTAATAACTATCATAAATTCAATTGGGTTTAGCTCGAGTGGTTGGGAGGAGTGATTGTTATCCTCCCCATCCAGGTTCAATTTATGTAAGTGACATGTTGAGGTCACAACAAGTATATTATTGTAATGGCTTTGAGTCCTAATGTTGACCGACCTTGTGCCTTGAAGATTCTAGGGTTCACACTAGGTACCATCCTTGAAATGAGGGGAAGTAATCTAAAAAAAAAATGATAAATATTATTATTTATAATATAGCTAAAATAGACATTAACCATCATCATCATCATCATTATATTTTTTTTAACACACACTAGAAAATTTATATGAATTAAAAGTTGAGGCTTACGACAAAGATATATGGAAAGGCAGTTTTCCATGATGATGTTGTTCAGAGGGCCTGATAAGTTCCTCTAAATTAACCACATACAGGGCCATACAAGAGCCGCTATTACTAGATTCAGAAAATAAAATATACAAGACATATCTACTAGAAATTTAAAGATCGAGTGTAGCTTCCATGACTGTGTTGTCCCCATATTTTTTCTCCTTGATTATGTAGGATGGTATGGGATCCTATGATGCTTACTGTCCTATAAAGTAGGGGGAAATTGCAATTGAAGCTAGTGTGGTCCTATGGAGGAAGATCCTAAAGGAAATTCCTCTTGCTATCCTGATAAAGTTGAACCCTATTGCAGACTTAATTCTCAAGCCTATATTTCCAATGTATCCAACCATTCCCTTATGCTTCAACAACATTCCCATGATAATTTCAATCTTGATATTGAAGTGACATTCCATTTTATGCGAAACTTCAAGGTGATATTAGAAGGAGGTGATTATATTACTGAGTGTGCATTCATTTTGTTGAAGAGAGAGGCAGATGTTGAAGCTCACAAAGTCTTGATGTTTTGGTAGCTGCGAGAGGTATTTTCCTCCTAGACAACTTTTCTTATAGAAGAAGAAGATTCCAAGAAGTCAAAGGAATACCATTGAACAATTAAAGAACCCCCTAAAAAGAATAAAGTGGAAATGTGATTTCCAGGAAGAGAAGTTGGCCCACAAAAATAATAAATACCCAAAATAAGAAGTCGGCCCTAGATAGGCACCCAAATTAGTATAAATACAATTCTGGGTCAGTTCATTTGTACAGACAGATATTTCTCCTTCTATTATGAACACTATTTATGGTTTCCGGTTCTCTTTGAGAGTGCACCCCGCTCGGGGAAGGATATTCTTGGTGGTTCTTGGTGATCTCTCTTGTGTGCTACCTTTGGAAGAGTTGCGCTAAGGTTGTGTGGTGCTTCCTAGTTGCTTCATGCCAGTTGCAGTTATAGTTGTAGTTGTAGTTGCAGCAACAACTGCAACTACAATTGCAGTAGCAACTACAACTGCAATTACCAGTTGTGCTAGTTCTGTGGTGCACTAGTGATGCACCTATCTTGCGCCAGTTATGTGGTGACTTAGTTGTATACCCTCTCTAGGGTTTGACAAGAAGAAGAGATAAGTATTTGGTTCTTGATTGTTGGTTTTATCTTGTGCTTAGATCCTGTTCATGGTTGTTATGGAATATTTTCTCTAAGAAAAGTTGGCTGAGTTTTTTCCCCGAGTTTGGGGTTTTCCCAAGACAAATATTTGTGTCCTCTTGTGCTTGTTTATCTACTACTTATATATTCCAATATATTATTATTTAATTTTAAAAGAAGATAAAAATGCTATGGTAAATCTAATGCTAATGAAACTATTGAAAATATAACACAAAGGTCCATCTCCTTTGAGAAAGGAGTCACAAACTAAGAATACCCAATTGGAGAGGTAACACCAGACATATGCCATCAAAATAATTCCCTTAATCGATGCCAAACTATTGATTCTATTACTACAATTTCTATAAAGGAAGGACAAACCAAAGAGAAGGATTCTCCAATGTGCAATTAATTTTGTACCTCGATAAAGGCTATGTGGTTTTCAATGATAGGAAAGGCGGACCAATGCTGAGACACCAAAAAGAATATACACCATTCTCTAGAGTTCCCAAGATGAGCCTAGAGGTGATGAATTGATAATACCAAAGTTTCCAAGATAAGCTAGGAGATGTAGACATGGAATGATAAAATGTAGATACAACACTGAGTATATGCAAACAAATCAATTCCCCCAACTAGTGCCAAGCAACAAAATCCAAGATTGTTTTTTCTATGAAGGAAAGGAAAACCAATAAGAAATATGCCTCCAACATGTAATTAGTCCCATACCTCAACAAAGAAGACAATGGAGAGGGAGGATAAGAGTCGTGGCACCAAAAATCTTCTACTCTATTATCACTAGAAGTCACCCTCCGATTGCAGAGAGGGTAAGCCAAATACCCTTCAATTTATATGTCATAATGAATAAATTTAAATGGGGTCAAATGGGTGTAGACTCACGATAATATCGTTCTAACTCAGAAAACTGGACCAACATGCACAAGCAGGTGAGGTCTTGATTAACTTCAGTTAGTAAGTTGTAGTAAGTGTGAGTAGGAGGAAGAACTAGAGAGAAGAATGTAGAGTTCTGCTATGGACATCCGGTCTTCCATCAACCTAAGGAGGAACAACTCGGAAAATAAGATCCTCTTGGATTCAAAGTTTCAGAAAAGGTTGGAGAACGTACAACAAAACTATAATCAAACCTACATTACAATACAACCATAACAATCCATGTGAATATTTCAATCATGGACACTCTTGCATTCGAGGTAAACAAGGTGGAAAATAAGCCGACTTAGATTAAACCAAAAGTCTCAAATCCTGTTACATAACTAGAAAACCAGAAGTTTCATCAAAAGTTTACAATGCAGGAGCCTAGCTCCACCATCAACCATTACAAAATATCAAAATGACTCCTATATACTCAAAAACATTTGCCACTACCAGCAGAGGCATGCTCGAGCTTCTCGTTCAATTCCATACATCTGTGTCTTCTCTGGCACATTGTGCATGCAGTCTTTTGTCAAACGCGAGCTTCTGTCAGACACAAGCTTGTTTCAGCAGGGACCTGTAGAAGAGTTAGCTTGCTGATAGTCCTTCTGTCTTTCCATTTAAGTAGTGAAATGAGGTTTCACCAACCTTCCTCACCTTCATTAACTTTCTACATCAGAAAATCAACGAGATTAAATGCGCAGGGGGTGACCACGTGGTTGTTTCAGATAGGACACCATATAAACACATGATTGCAGGGCTGCTCAAAGGTGGTTTAGTTTCACACCACTTTTGAACCCGCAATCCACCACCTCTTTCCATGCAGTCCTTTTGCCAAACCACGGTTTCAATTGCAGGACTGCTCAAGAAAATTATCACCCAAGCATGTTGTGTCCCCGCAATGAAATGTGACCATAGATCTAGTCCTGATATCAGATCTGGGCACACACGCTAGATTTAGCGCCATTGCCAAGCTCAACCGCCCGCCAAATTTAGGATCCACCAATATGATATTCTCAGGAATGTCTGCCACTGAAGCTGATCTTGCATGTAGCTTTCATTTCGAGCCTGAAAATAACTGCTCTGAACACTGCACTTTGACGTTTCTTATGCAGGCCACGCACTTGGATGAGATGTCTCCCTTGACAACTATATGTGATAACATTTGGCTCCATAGGGGATGGCATGCTCCCTGTGAGCTGCCAAGAACAAGCAGTTCCAGTGCCTTAGCTGTTGGGTTATGGAGTCTAGCTCAAAACATTTCGCTGAAGGTCGACATGTAATCTAATCTACTTAAAAAAGATAACAAACACACATGCTTGAGAGGGAGCTTATTTATGTACAAATATACACTAACTGAATTTTACAAACTCCTAGGTGAAAGCAAACTTCCACCATATCCACCCAGATTGCTCGGTAATATAATTCTTCTCTTCGCTGCAAATGATCCACAAAAGGTAAGGGAAGTATGAAAAAATAACGAGAACATGATTTGGAACACCAACCATACCCCTAAGTGATGATAATATGAATAATCTTGTAGGCTCCAGTGCTTTTGGGAAACACAACTCCATATAAAACCCCACGGGGTCACAAAATTTATAATCAGGAAAGCTCAACTGGTAAGAAATTACCTCCTGCACTTCCTTGTTTCTCACCCGTCGTTTGATGTTCTCAGAGTGTACATGTGGGTAGAGGACTGATGCAGTTCGGTTGATCCTAGGTAATATTTCCTCATTTATATGTTCAATATAGGAGATAAATTGCACCGTTAGCTCCTCCATTTATCCTTTGTTTGCTCTGACAACATCTGATAGCTGAGCGCAAGAAGTCTCTTCATGTATATCCATGGATGGCTCTTTCTCTCTATCATGTTGCTCTTGGTAGGAGCTTTCGCTTTCATAACAAGATTGACAGCTTGTGCTTTCTGCTTTTGAATACTCTTCAGGGGTAGGTGAGCGCAAAACTCTTTTATCTTGCAAAGAGGAAAGAGCTATTTCTTGATTCTTTTCTTCAACCATTCCTTCTTTTAAATCTGAGACAACATGTGTACCAGGGGAAAAAAATAATGCATCCATACCTATTCCATCATCAACGCTATCTTCAGGTTTCAATCTCTCTACTTCAGCAGAAAGGGAATCTATCATCTCTGTCAACTCCTCCAAGGTATATCCCTCATCCTCGCAAATTTCATAAGAAACAACCATATCTAGAACACAATATTTATATTCCTCACAACAGTTATGAAAAATAAACTCAGAGGAATAAAATTTTTGACATTGCCCATTGAAAGATGCATGAAACTACTCCAGGGAGGAGATGTTAGAAGGGGGTAAGGAGAAATACCACTCATGCACATCTCTTGCTAATGAGAACATGAACATATTCAGTAATACATCCTCATGATGTATTCCCCACTGATGCATGAGTTCATGAAACTCACGAAGATGCTCAACAGGGTTGTCATCTTTACTCTCTCTAAATTTGGGCAAAAAATCACCCCATTCATTCATAGAAGGAACAACATTTGGAAAACCAGGAACGAAAGAAAAATCAAAAGGAAAAAACCTCTGAGCCACAAGTTTTTCCATTTCAGACAAGTGGATTCACTAATTGATTCTTTAAACATGGAGTCTCCAGGTGAATGATATGCAAATTGAATGTGTCTGGTATTTGTTCACCATCAAAGACCAGATCTAATCGTTGTCATTTTCCCAGGGAACTTTCAAGCTGAGAAAGCAATTGCTAAAAACCTTCTCGAGAAAGCTTCTTTGGGTCAGCTTTAGGTGTGTTAGAGACATCCACAACTGAAAAAGTGGAGTTGAAACAGTTGAGTCGCCAGGTGCAAGGTGCAATATTCAATGGTTCTCATATATGATGCACCCTCAAAATCACAAGCTCTTTGTCATTCTATCCCGAGGAAATGTCTTCAATTCAATCCCCAACAACAGTGCCAAAAATGTTAGCACTAGAAGTCATCGTCCAATTGCAAAGAGTGTAAGCCCAGTACCCATCGGTTTATATGTCATAATGAAAAAATTTAAAGGGGGTCAAATGGGTATAGACTCACAATAATATCGTTCTAACTCAGAAAACTGGACCAACATGCACAAGCAGGTGAGGTATTGATTAACTTCAGTCAGTAAGTTGTAGTAAGGATGAGTAGGAGGAAGAACTAGAGAGAATAATGTAGAGGTCTGCTATGGACATCCGGTCTTCCAACAACCTAAGGAGGAACAACCCAAAAAATAAGATCCTCTTAGATTCAAAGTTTCAAAAAAGGTTGGAGAATGTTACAATAGAACTGCAATCAAACCTACATTACAATACAACCATAACAATCCATGTGAATCTTTTAATCATGGACACTCCAACATTAGAGGTAAACAAGACAAAAAAGAAGCTGACTTAGATTAAACTAGAAGTCTCAAATCCTGTTACATAACCAAAAAACCAGAAGCTTCATCAAAGGTTTACAATGCGGGAGCCTAGCTCCACCATCGACCATTACAAAATATCAAAATGACTCCTATATACTAAAAAACATTCGCCACTACCATTAGAGGCGTGCTCGAGCTTCTCATCCAATGCCATACGTCCGTGTCTTCTATGGCAGACTGCGCATGTAGTCTTCTGTCAGATGTGAGCTTGTTTCAGCAGGGACCTGCAGAAGAGTCATCTTGCTGACAGTCCTTCTGTCATTCCATTTAAGTAGCGAGAAAAGATTTCACCAACCTTCCTCACCTTCATTAAATGTCTGCATTGAGAAATCAACGAGATTAAATGCCCAGGGGGTGACCATGTGTTGCTCTCGGATAGGACACCATATAAACATGTGGTTGAGGGGCCACTCAAAGGTGGTTTGGGTTCACATTGCTTTTGATCCCACAATTCACCACCTCTTGCCACGTAGTCCTTTTTCCAAACCACGGTTTCAATTGCGGGACTGCTCAAGAAAATTATCACTTGAGCATGTTGTGTCCCTGCAATGAACTGTGACCGTAGATCTAGTCCTGATCTGAGATCTAGGTGCACTCGCTAGATTTAGAGCCACTGCTAAGCTCAATCGCCCTCAACTTTAGGATCCTCCAATCGGATATTCTCAGGAATGTCTGCCACTGAAGCTGATCTTGCCTGTAGCTTGCATTTCGAGCTCAAAATGGACTGCTCTGAACACTACTCTTTGATGTTTCTTGTGCAGGCCATGAACTTGGACGACCTGCTTCCCTTGACAACTATATGTGATAACACACTCCATGTTCTAGAGTTCCCAAAATAAATTGGAAGATGGTTGAGTCAACAACCAGGAGTAGTCGAAACATTATCCCACCTGACACTTGATATATGGAGTGGGATGTTCATTAGTAGGAGAGGGTGATAAATAAAACATGCTTTGGGGATGGGATGGTCTTATCCATCTTGTCCTTGATACATGGGTGTTGTATTCCATATCTAACATGATTTTCCAAAATTGTTTGGGTACGATTGATGTGTGATGTAAACTAAGGTATAGGTTGATCATACCTTCAATTATTGATGTAGAGCTCCCCCCCATTTTTCTTAGTGTTTGAGTTGTATTTTAGGTTGGCCACCACATTATGCTCTCGCAATATGTGGACCCATTCCAATGCATCAAATTTTTTAGAATTATTCCAAATCCTTGCTAGAATGATGGCAAGGTGGATATATTAACAGGTGGTGTTTGATTTCATGTGCCTTATAATTATGCTAGAATATCCTAGCATCGTAAGTTTTCTAATCTGCTGAGAAGTGGTCAGGTTAATACCTTGTAATAGGGAATATGCTTCCACATGAGTTTTGGTCATGGTTTTGATTATTTTTTTAATTTAGCAAAATATTTCCAACATTGTCTTCCTATGTCTTTGACATCAATGACAACAATATTTCCAACATTTCCTGTAATGTACTAAACACTTAAAATATATTAACATAACATATGTACACACCATGTACATAAACTGAGCATGGAACACAACTCCAAGAGAGATAAGTTACAAAATAACTCAAAGAATATGGGAACCCCCTCCAAATAACCAAATATATTCATACATCACAATTCACCTCCCCAGAAATGAATACATGATATCTTATATATAACTATTCACACTTGCACATGAGGCCCCTTTACTACTAGGAAAACCCTATTACATATATATTTACACATTATATGTACATTTAGGCCCATATATGCCCGGTCATATCATATACATTTATCCACATATATGCCCCCCTTGGGTCATAACATAATGATACAAATATATCATACAAGAATGAAACCACCTCAATTGCTCTCATATCGACACCTCATCGTGAGATAAAGTAGGAGGAGACAAATTAGGAATCTAGAAACACACTTAGGATAAAAAAATGTATTCTTAAATGTAAAATACATTAGGTGGTATACTAGGACTTCATGATTGTATAAGAGTCATAGGATAACATTCCCCCATTCAATCATAATTTTGAACAATAATACCAACAATGCAACATAAACTAGTATCATCTCCAAGTCTTTATGCTGAAACTCTTGAGCTAAGCCTTAGTGAAGAATTTCCTGAAAAAATGTAAAATCTAGATGCTAAACTCTAATACAATGAGAGAAAACCACGAGAAGTGAATCAACTGCAAGTATGACACATCCTTGAAAATATTTGACAACTCAATCAAATGCCAAGCTACAATGCAGAAGGATCCAACTATTCTCTGCTAGGTTGAATGACCATTTAGGTGAACAAAATGTCCACATCATTGATCTCAAAATAAACATCACAATATTGTATCCTGTGTATGATTCAATTGCAAGTCATTGAACCATAATTCCGCCAAAGTTTGCCATCTACAGATTGCAATTTCCCATCTAGAAAATTGTATGCCCATTTGACATATTTTTTTTTGCTTAGTCTTCTTTCTATAGACTGCAGTTGTCCATGTTGATGTTACGGTAACTGCAAGAGGTATTAACCTCCACATGTAATCTTTTACTAGAATGGAATATTCTGGAAGCAAGGGAAGCCCTAAAAAGATGTGTGAAAACCTAAGAAGACAAGTCAACCTAGAAAAATAAATAATATTAGAATATTATCTTCTAGAAAGACAAGTCGGCTCCACAAGAAAAAGATAAACAAAAAATGTAATTACCAGAAAGTCAGGTCGGCCCATCTAGAAAAGTCACTGGATAGATTAATGTAAATAGAGGACGTTTTAGCTCATTTGTACACCCAATCAGAGTGCAAGTCTTGTGGAGAGCTGTAGTTGCAGCTGCAACTACAACTGCAAGGAGGAATAAGGGCATATGGTCATCTCTTGGTCTTGGTCTCTCTCTAGTGCTATCAAGTGATATTCTTGGTGATTTTCTTGGTGATACTCTTAGTGATATTCATGCTAAGTATGGCTCAGGTTTGAGAGAGCAGTGCAGCTGCAACTGTTGCAGTTGTGTATGGTACTTGTTCTATGGATATGAAGACTCTCTCTCTTGTGCACTACCCTTAGAGAAGGAGTGCTCTACTTGTCTTTAGTTGTTTCTACAATTAGAAACTAGGGTTTATCTGTTGGTTCTAGTTCGACTTTCCTAAATAATTCCGTCAAAGGTTAAAGGTGCTCGGGGGTGGCCTTGTGCTTATGGTTGGGTGAAAATATTTTTATATTGTCTATGGTAAAATGAGCACATCATTATTTTAATAGGTTATGGGCCCACACTATCTTCAGAGAATTTAACCACTGGAAGGTATATTGGGAAGTTCATTGTTAATCTTGTTGTAGCACTAGTTGCAGTTGCAGTCAGGTTTTGCAGCGACAACAAACCCTAACCCTGTTAGGAGGGAAAAACTCTCTATGGCCAGGGTAAACCACAACAGATAGGTATGAATGCAGAACTCAAATCAATTCCAACATATACTATATAAACTAATGTCCAAGATAAGAAATAGGCCTACCTCGATCCAACGTTCGATGATATTCCACCGTTGAGCACTTCGACCCAGAGCTTTATACCTGCAACAAGTTCTCAACAAACAAGAAGAGCAAGTATATAGTGATAATATAAAAGGGGTTAGCACATCAGATATCATAATCCATTAATAAACATTACAAATATGCCCATGGATAATAATCATATATTTGCACGATACCAATAGGATGGGAAAGGAGTATTTCTATTAATGAAAGATCAACAAAAGTGACAACATTACAGATTTCTGTGTCGCCATGGTTCGAAACCAAAAAACCAAGTTCCTTGCAACTGAGCCTCCACCACTTCAATCCTCCACCAAAGGCAAACTCATAGGAAAGAGATAATGAGGTTCTCTCTGCAATAGGGGAAGAGCTTGGGGGCTGGACACTGTGTTTAGACTTGAGGGACAAAGGGATGCAAACTCAATATGAAGTAATTTCTCCAGAGTAATTTTGCTCTCAAAGTTGAATGCTTTCTCCCGTTTTCCATAGCTCAGAATTGTTCTCTTATAGCCTTCAAAATGAAATTGAAGGGCTGAGTCAGAACACTTCTAGTATATGGAAGGCCAAGGATTATAGATCTCTTGTCGTGACATGGAAACCTGACTCCATTTTTGTATTTTCTGGCACAAATCCTAATGTACGCGGGCTATAGTGGAGCAACCTACGTATACACATGCTGTATAGTAGATAGGGCACGTATATATGGAAAAATGTGTATTTTTATCTCTGGATTCATCAAAAAGGGATGACAAGTCTGCATAGGGAAATGGAAAAAGGCCCTCTGTGCAAGATAGAAATGGTGAGGCAAATCTTGCTATAACAGATGCCCCCTATTGTGTGAGATCAGAGGAGTATCTCCAATGGCCTAAATACATTATAAATAACCCAGGAGTGGAGTAGTAGAGAACCAGCTGGATGAACTTGATTGCTCATTACATTCTATACTGACTTTGCATACATGGCTGCCAAGAATACAATACAGATCCATGTGGAAAATATACCAAATAAGTGTCCGTGGCCATGAATAGGCAAATGTAAATGCGGTTACATTCCAAAAGCGGTCATAGTCACGAACAAGGCCCAATAGAACCAGTCTCAAAACCAATATGAATATATTTGTATACCATGGAGTACAATATGGTCTCCCATGATCACTGAAGTCATATAGGTACTGGTCCAATGAAAAGGAAGCAACAAATCAGGAAAGCTATGGCCACATAGTGGTGTCTTCAAGTCTTCTACACTATCCACCAAGGGTGCAAGTCTACATCATGTGAATAAAGGAGTCAAGTTCGAACATAATAAGACATCATTTGATTACCGGTCATTGAGGTATACCGTTAACAAACACGAGTCAACCTACCAATAATGAAAGTAGGTATCAAGGCATCGAGCACATTCATAAAAGTGTGAATAAAGGAGTTGGTGTCGAACACTTGAGGAATCCATTGATCAAGATACATTGATGTATTCCCATCTGTCAATGGCGAGAGAGCCTGCCACTAATGACCGCAAGACTCAAGGTACTCATAAAACTCTAGGTCTCATATCTAGAATAAATGAGTTGGAGTCGATGGAAAGATACCTACTGAAAGGAGAGAATTAAGGCATCTCTCATCAGTCAGCACAAGGAACAAAGCAAGAGCTTCATGATTTAGTGGATATCAGACAAAGAATAGGTTCACGAACCACTGACCCTGTGCATCTTTCACATGTGCCAAATGAAAGTGGTACATGAAAAAGACCCTCTGAATAACAACCAATGATGAAAAATGCTGACAAAGGAGAAGAAACCACCAATACGACTAATGTCATCTAAGACACTGCATGAATCCCAAAGTGTAAATAGATGTATTTTCGTCGAACACAAGGGAAACCACCCAGTCAACGACCAATGATGAAATGTCAATTGTTGGGTTCAAGGCGACCTACCAATGATGAAAGTAGGGCCAGGGTGCATGATCAGAACATAGTATCATGTGATTCTGAGACAAACTAAGGGTATGATTGACATGAAAAGTCATGATTTCTGAGGAGTGGCCGACACAGGTTGATAGACTTCCTTTGAACAAGAGCATGAGACATATGGTAGAATCTGGCAGCATAGACCCAATGATATAACTATCAGATGCACGAGGCATCGATAATGTTCTCTATGGAGACTGGAAGAGTAACCGGTCGGTAGAGAAAGCTCTGTAACAGGATCGACTTCCTAAGGCCATGATAAACCCAAAATTATGATGACGCAAGGACTCAATAACTTTGTGTTCTGTTCAAAGGCAACACGACTGCTACCAAATATAATATAGTACTCCCTTCTCGCCCATCTTTTTTTGTTTTTTCATAACAAATGAATGCTATGATACAGAGGAGGAAACGAGTGTCGCAAGTAAGCAAAACTAGTTCCAACAGTGGAACGTACCTATGCTCAATGGAAGGAAATGCATGTGGGAGATGGACACTCGAGGTGATGTTCCCTCTAGGGTATTGGGTGTCAAATTGCGAAGGATATAAACAGGGCTCTGCTTGGTTTAGGATGTAAAAACTTCTTAGGCAATGGTTTATAATGCAAAGAGAAAACCAACTAAAGGCTCAATACTACAAGCGAGGGCATGAGATGCAATCACAACTTAACGCCAAAAAATGTCCTTTTTTTATGTCTTTTAGTTTATTTGGTGTGAAAAAGGGGTAAACTTGTGCCAAATAGACGTCTTTTCAAATCTAGTTTACGAGTGTGAAAAAGACAAGTTCACTCGGCGATCTTTTCTATTTTTGATAATGAGTCAGAAAAGAGCTTAACTAAGACTCATGACCTTTCAAATTCCAATTTAACGAGTGTGAAAGGGACAAATCACTCGACAATATTTTTGGTTTTTTAGACGAGTCAGAAAAGAGCTTAACTAAGACTCGTTTTTGGGAGTCTGTGGGGAATAAGGCCGCATGTACATGAGCGAGAAATGAGGCTCGTCATAAATTCATGTATCAAGTTATAATGGACTCCCAGTCTTAAGGAAAAACTCAACATGGGCACCCAATGAAAAAGGGGATCTAACTAGGGCACCCATGTTTGGTAAGTCTCTACCATTTATTAGCGACACTACTTATAACTGATGGAAGGTTATGTGTCGCAACAAATGGGTTCGTACCTAAGGCATAAAAACGGTAGTCGAAGGATAATGAAAAAATGAACGATGAAATGGATACCTATTCTATATGCTAGGTTATGAAAATACTTGCCCAAGGTGACGAATGACCAATCATAAGCTGAAATCTACAAGAAATCTGGGTCAAAACTACAAAATCCAACTCAAAACCACTTTGTATTAGTCCATTAGGTGAAAAAATAGCATGAAACTATATAAAGTGGGTAAAAATAGCTTATAAATAGTAATAAAATAAAAAATTACTGTATCATTTTGATTTTTACCCAAATAGTGCAATTTGGACAAAAAATACCTCCAAGATTCAAACAATGATTGCAGGAGCATTGGGCAACAAATTCTTGAACCATCTTGATCAGGTAACTCTACATCTCATCCTCTTCAAATTCAGTGGATTACATTTTTGAATTAGGTTTCAATTTTTTAGTTCTCGAAGGCATAAATTAGAAATTTCAGTGTACATGGGCTACCTTTGCTTAGGTCATGTATACGACTAAGTATATGCCTCTGTGTGAACCACAGGGTGCAAATAATAATCCCTTCACATGACTGTATGAAAGGTAAGCCACGTACAGGTACACAAATGGCTAAAAAGAAGGGTTATAACTCAAAAATTGATTTGTCTTTTGCATAATGGTCCTTGAATGGAGGGAGCGAGAGCATGAGGAGGTAGATGCAGCTATGGATTGAGATCCGGTGGCTCAAGCAACTCTAAAAATATGTGGCTTGTATAAGTTTTGGGATCTCAAAGGAATGAGGGCCCAAGTGAGGTTGTTGGAGATGTTGGTGGGTTACTGGGATCCTGATAGCGAAAAATTTATCCTCGATGGAAAACCACTGAGGATTGAAGTAGAGGACATATACTTATTGAATGGTCTATCACGCCGAGGAGAGGTTGTAAACCTCAAGTCACGTGGAGTAGGGAGTGGGATGAAGATCGAGGAGTACATCACTGCCCATTGTGTAGCGGGCACTCCCAAGGTGGGAAGTCAAGTCCCTATCCGGGAAATAAATAACCTCAGCCTAAAGATCATCGTGCTTGTATTGACCATGATTATTGGTTCGGCTTCATTGCACTAGGCATCGAGGCCGCTCATGTTTTACACAACAAAGTGTGTGAGACCCATTGTCTATGACTGATGTACCTCACTGCTAACCAATATGAAAGGTCAATTGACAAAGTAACTTTGCTCTCAAAGTTGAATGCTTTCTCCCATTTTCCATAGCTCAGAATTGTGCTCTTATAGCCTTCAAAATGAAACTGAAGGGTTGAGTTGGAAAGTTTCCACCAAGGATTAGAGATCTCCTATCGTGACATGGAAACTCGACTCCATTTTTTTTATTTTCTGGCACAAATCCCGATGTACACGGGCTGTAGTGGAGAAGCCTGCGTATACGTATGTTGTATAGTAGATAGGGTGTGTATATGTGGAAAAATATGTATTTTTAGCTCTGGATTCATCAAAAAGGGATGACAAGTCTGCATAGGGAAATGGAAAAAGTCCCTCTGTGCAAGATAACAATGGTGAGGCAAATATTGCTATAACAAACCCATTTGTTCGAGCACCTAAAATGAAGTGTTTGGCATATTTATTTGACATCCTAGTGCGTCCTAGCCTAGTGCACCTATTGGCACCCTCAGCTAGCCAAAACGCCAGGTTTGAGTTTTTGGTCAAAGTCAAAGGTTGACTGGTCAAAGTCAAAGTCAAATTCAAAGCTTGACTTCTGGTCAAATTGACTTTGTGGTCAAAGGCGATGAAATTTAAGAGTTTCTAGCTTGGTTTAATCATTGAAGCTTATGATTCAGTTTCTAATATATTCTTGTCAAGATGATGTTTAGTTTCATATTAGAAAGACAATCTAGATGATGCTACAAATATTTCAAAGGTATGCACTTGTATATGCTTTTCAAGTTATATCATCTAGAAAAGCATGAGTATGTTTGCAGGGATTGTACTAGAGACCTTGTCCAAGTAGTGATATTGGATTCAATACATTAAAAGTAACAAGCGCACTCTCCCTAATAGTTGAGGCTTCGGGTTCCAGGTTTGATTGATTAAATTTATAAGTTTCCAATTTACACATATTAAGATTGATAGTCACTACATTGCAAATTGTGAAAGAAGTATTTGAAAGGTTCTATTACTGTTAGATGTAATGAATACTTGATGGCATGTGAATACTATTCATATATATGCTTATTGTACTTGTTTGCAAAATGAAATAACAACCTCTAGAGAGATATTTCTTGTTTTTCTCTTGGGTAGGTCATCTTGGTCATACTATTATGATCGCCATAAAATTGTTATTCATTCTTTTTACCATAGATATGTTCTTATGAAAATGCTATTATACTGGAAATACTTTTATTTTTCTTATCTTGGGCAGGTTATCTTACAAGATTTCATGCAGGCTACCATGAGGATGTATTTTTCTATTCCAAATAAGTTACTATGGAAGAATGATTGATCACAACAATGGAAGAGTGTTGAAGAATGTTGTCTATTATTTTCCTTTGTTATTGTTCTTGTTCCAGGCAGGTCACAGGTGATAACTCTAGGAGGGAGATATAATGATAGTTGCAAGCATGGAGTAGATGGTCTCACCAAGTATCAATTACAAAGGAAGCATGGAAAGAAAAATAAGTTTTGGACATACTTCACTCATATGCATGTCAACCTTCTCAGTAAACGACCATGACTGTGATGAGGTCCTGCAACTCCTAGGATTGTAGTTGCAGAGGAAGGTAAGAATGTTGTATCAAACATGGCAGAACCACAGATATCTGAAGATCCACACCAAGAATAAGAAGAGAAGACCAACTTGAGCTTGTGAGATCATGCAGAGAAGTATGGTGCTCCAAATAAAAATTTAAGAGAAAGAAAGAAGTCAAAACCATATTATAGTTACAAAACCCTCGACCTTTGAAGAACTAGTCAAGCATAAATAATAGAAGGAAGTTGTGATGGAAGAATATCAATCATGAAAAATGATGTATGAAAATTGTGCCTAAATGAGTTTAAAAGATAAAGCATGTAGTGGATGAAAGTATCAATAAATATAAGGCAAGATTTGTGGCTAGAGGGCTCTCCCAGAAGGAGGAAGAAGACTATGATGAGATGTTTTCTCCAGTTGCCTAATACACCTCTATTAGAGCCATCCTATCTCTAGCATCATACATGGGTGGGAATTTACATTAGATGGATGTAAAGACCACTTTTTCTCAATGGAGTAATTGAGAAAGAGGTTTACATCGAGTAACCTCAAGGTTTTGAGGTACACCAGAGAGAAACACATGTATGCAGATTAAAGAATGCCTTGTATTGATTCGAGAAAGCTCCAAAAGCTTGATGCATAGACTCTCATTATTAAGGTTAAGAAAGACCTAGACTCAAAATTTGATATGAAGGATCTTGGTCTCATGCCCTACTACTTGGGACTAGAAGTATGCCAAAAGCATGGTGAAGTCTTTCCAAGACAAGGGAAGTATGTTGTAAAGATCCTTCATAAGTTTGGGATGATGGATTACAAATCCATAGAAACTCCCATGGTAACATATATGAGGAAGTTGAGAGACACCGATTCATATCTAGTAGACTCATCCTTGTACCGATAGTTGATTGGCTAATTGATGTATTTGGTAATTACCAGGCTTGAGATTTGTTTTGTTGTGAACATGTTGATCTAGTTCTAGGTGGAACCCAAACATGAGCATTGGATAGATGCAAAGCATATCTTGAGATATCTTCGTGGGATGTTAACCTATGGTTTGAGATATGCCTCAAAAAATGAAGTACAACAACATGGATTTGCTGATTCAGATTGGGTAGGGAGTGCAGGTGACATAAATAGTACTTCTTGTATGTGTTTCAGTTTGGGATCTACTATGATTTCATGGGCTAGCAAGAAATATAAGTCCATTGCACTCAACATTACAGAAGTAGAATACATTGCAACTTGCGATGCTTGTACGTAAGAAATGTGGCTTTGTAAGATGGTTTTTGGACTGTTTGATCATGTACTAGATTCAACTGTGATATATTGTGATAACCAAAGTTGTGTAAAACTCTCAGAGAACCCGATGTTCTATGACAGGTCGAAGCACATTGATATCAAGTACTATTTTCTCTGTGATAAAGTCCAGATGGGAGAAGTGGTTCTCCAGTATATCTTCACTAATGAGCAGACACAAAATATTTTCACTAAGCCTCTGTCCAAGATAATTTTTTCATACTTGAGGGACAAGCTGGGGCTCGTGGAGATTGCTCCCTTGGTTGAGAGGAAGGAGATGAATTCCTCGGTTGGGAGGGAGCTCTGATATATGGAATCATGGACTGTCAGTGAGCTGCGGATCTATATCATGCTAGTACAACTTAGAGATGATACTTGCATCATGCTAGTACAACTTAGATATGATACAAATGGTTGGAGTTGTTGATACAATGGCCCGAGGAGCATCATGCTAGTACAAATTAGAGGTGGCATACAACTTAGATATGATGTATTTCCATCATGCTAGATATGTCATGCTAGTACATCTTATAGACAATGTTGGTGAGTTGCATCATTCTATATATGGCCATGAGAGTACAACTTAGATATGATGTATTGACATCATGCTAGATATGTCATGCTAATACGACTTAGAGATGGCCATACAACTTAGATATGATGCATGGGGCTCGTGTCATGCTATATATGATTATACGAGTACAACTTAGATGTGGCATACAACTTAGATATGATGCATTGACATCATGCTAAATATGTCATGATAATATGGCTTAGAGATGATCATACAATTTAAATATGACATAGTGAGGCACTGATCTACATCATGCGAGTATAGCTTAGAGGTGGCATACAAATTAGATATGATGCATTGGCAACATGCTATATATGTCATGCTAGTACGACTCAGAGATGATGTAGATGATACTCCAGAGTCATGCCAGTACACCTTAGATATGATGCATTCGAATCATGCTAGTACGACTTAGAGGTGATGCAACTAATGACATTATTGATGGAGGATTATATCAGATGAGATGATTCGATTGCTGTGGAGACTGTATGTCTCTGGACAATATTTGTATGCTACTATGGTGGATGTGTTCCACTAGTTAGTAGCCGTGTGCTACTAGGAGTGGTTGTGCACCACTAGGTAGTAGTTGTGTACTACTATGGATATACACAATTGTGTTCTATTGGATGGAATTGTAGCAGTCGTATGCTACTATTTGATTACCATGGAGACTACAATTAGTGTTGGAGATGATTTCCAACTAGATGGATAGTTAGTGTGTTGGCGGACATGCATTCTCCATAAGAAGAATGGTCAAGGCAGAACAAATTACTGGTGGACAGAAATTCTCCCTGTGGAGAATGGTCCAGGTTGACAGATTGTTGACGTATCATGGACTGGTATTTTACTAAGGCATAGATTGTGGCCCGATTAGGAAAATAGTTCAGGACCGATATTCTCTTGAGGCATAGTTATTGGCCCGATTAGGTTGAATATTCTGCTCCTTAAGTACATTACATCCTGATTAGGGTGGTTGATACAAAACCGATATTTTCTAAGGAACATGGGTAGATATTGATCTCTATGGCACATACGACCTGATTAGAAAATAGTCTGAGATTGACATTCCTCTAGAAATGGTCTCTATATCCCATGGCATGGCTTTCAACATATGGGAGGAATATCATTCTTCTAGGACGTAAGTCCAGATTATAATAATGTTTCTTGTATCCCATTACAGGGCTTTCAACATCTATTGGGACAACTATTCCTCTAGGATGTATGTCCAGATTAGAAGAATGGTCCCTGTATCACTTTGTTGAGTGGGTGACTCATGCAAAACACTCTACTGAGTGCACTGATTTTAACACATGAATTTTTCAGCACCATCCTCAATTACTTAGATGTAGTATGGCCTCGAGAGATGATGCAAATGATGATGTATGTTGATACCAGGATGCTATCAGACTATACTAATAGTGATGATGATGCTCGTGACTTGATCTGTATGATCATGATATAGCCTGTGTGACTATGATGATGCTACCGGCATAATGGTCTGTGTGTGCTCAATACCATTACCGTTAATACCTTCCTAGCTAGGAGGGAGTGTTGATGTTACGATAGCTGCAGGAGGTATTAACCTCCACATGTAACCTTTGACTAGAATTGGAAATATTACAAGCTTTGGTTTCTTGTGTACGAATTTCAAAATCTTATGTTAAATATTGAGCACATGGAATTCTGTATAAGTTCTCTCTCTTGAATAAACCATAATTGAATAAGGTCTACCATTTTCTCTATAACGCATTTTCTGGAAGGGTTCAGGGAGTGAAACTTGGAGGAATTCTAGAGAATACATTGAGTAATATTATCTATAGGATCATAGTATTCCAAGAAGTGAATAATTGCAAAAGTTTAAGAAGTCTCATGAAGAATTATCAGGTTCTATGTGATGGTTGGTTGATGGTGATAATTTAATGTAAAGTTTTATTATCTCTCATATATTCTTGGGTGGAAGGAAGGGGCAAGGATGGAGAGGTCAACCTTCTCTTGATATTGGAGGATTGCATCTTCCTTTTGGAGGTTGATCCCTCCCTTTATATTTGGAAGTTGTATCTTCCCTTGGAATTCATTACTTCCCTTGAACAATAACTAGTGATTATTTCTCATATATTGTGCATGGTGTATTGTGGTGTATTTATGTAACTCTTCTACTATTGTTCATTGCTCATTGGATATAATTGAATATATAATCTGGTTGAAGTATAAGTTGATTTTTTTTTTAAATTGTACTTGATACTGATTCACCCCCCTTTGAGTATGAACAATTGGTTTCAAAGCAGGTTACCTTCAGTACATTTTAACCACTGGAAGGAATATTTTAAGCAGAAATGGAAGACAACATTCCAAATGGGATTCCACCATTTTATGGAAGCAATTTTGAATACTAGATTAATAGAATGGAAACTTACTTGAAATCTCTTGGGGCAGATGTTTGGTTCTCAGTTGCTTCTGAATACATTGCTTTGAAGAAACCCAAGACTACAACTTAGAAGGAAGCAAGAAGGAACACCAAATTGGCAATAGATACCATCCTAGATGGATTGACAGATTCAATGAAATCCAAGGTGGGATCATGTGCATCGGCAAAAGAGCTCTGGGACAAGCTACAAGACCTTTATGCAAGGGAAGAAGTAGAAGAAAAAGAAGAAGTTGAAGCAAATTACAACATCTCATATTTCAAAGAAGAAAATAGAGGTGAGTTCTTTTGCTTTAATTGTGAAGGAGTAGGACATGTTGAATTTGAATGTCCTTATCCAAAGGTTGAAAGAGATGATACTGAAGAAGAAAATTCCAATGAATAAGAAGAAAATCATGAAGTAGAAATGATTCAACAAGAAGATGAGAATCTTAAAAAATTGAAGCATGTTGAGATTGAAAATAACAAGCTCAAAAACATGCATAGAAAACTAAGAAGTGAATTGGGTAGTTGTGAAAAGACAATTGAAAGCTTGAAGAAACAATTAGAAGACTTTGAGAAACTAGGAGAAGAAACGATTTCCTTGAAAACTCTACTCGAAGAAGAAAGAAGAATAGGCGAAGTGAGGAATTTCCAAATGATGAAGAAAGAAGAAGATTGTGAGAAACTTGAACAAGAAGTTGTCTCATTGAGGAAGAGATTAGGAAAATCTCAAGTGCCAAAATACTTAACACATCTTGGATGCATGGGTGAAACTTCATACAAAGAAGATGCAAATATCAACAAGAAGGTTGAAGAAAGCTCTACACAAACAGTTGATGAGAAGTAGATCAGGATTCCAAAAAGAAAGAATGATTACAAAAGAGATGAATATCCAAGAAGACCTCCTACCTTCAAGAATCAAAGAAGCTTCAATCAATATGAAGGAAACTACAAAAGAGTAGATCATGAACCCAGATGGACTACATCACAAAGAAGGTCACTTATTCCCAGGTATCAAAAATTCTTTCTTGGTCATTGTTATACTTGCAAAATTTTTGGACATAAGGCAATTAATTGTAGAATCAATGAAAGGAACAACCATGCAAGAAACATCAATGATGTAAATAGAATATAGGGAAACAATCGTGGATTTGTCAACATAAGTTATAATTCATTTTCCCCATTGATGGACAAAAATATTGTATGCTACAAATGTAATTATCTTGGTCACAAAGCATGAGATTGTAGATATATGAATGAATATGCTCCTATGCCAAATGCCCCTATGCCAACCACAACATGGAGAAGTAAAGATATTCCAAACAATGAAGATTGTCAAATAGCATTGACCGCTAAAGAATGTAAAGAAGAAGATGAATGGTACATAGACAATGGATGTTCTTCACACATGACCGAGGATCGAGACAAATTCATCATCTTGAAGAGAAAGGATGGAAATGTTGCATTTGGAGAGGACTCATCTACCAAAATACTTGGAAAAGGTGCAATAGAGCTTGGAAGAAAAAATGTAAAAGCAAAGAATGTCCTATTGTTGAAGACTTGAAGCATAATCTACTCAGTGTTAGTAAAATGTGTGATCAAGGATATACTCTCACGTTTGACTCACAAAGATTCAAAATAAAAGAAGAAGGTTCAAGAATATCGGTTGCAATTGCAATAAGAAGACCAAGTAACATATATGTACTGGATCCATGAAAAATATCCAAGGAAGAAAGAGACCATAAAAATGAAGTGTTATTAAGTGTTATATGTTCTGGGGGAGCAACCCAAAAGAAGAGAGTTACCTTTTTCCATTAAACTCAAGGGGAGCAACCCCACCCTTTGCCATTTATGTCAAAGGGGGGAGAGAAAATAGGAGCATGCGGGCAGGGGAAGCATGAGTGTTTCCATCAATGACAAAGGGGGATATTGTTGGAAGATTGGTTGTTGTCATTGATGCCAACCCTAGTCATTGGTTATAGTCATTGATGTCAACCCTATCCATTGGCTTTTGGAATCCACAGTTGATCGAAGTAGACAGACATGAAAAACATTACACATGCATATACAACACCCATGGATGGATAGTATAAGTCATTCTTCTTCCGGTGGTATGTGGCATGCCATATGGATCTTCACGATTGAAGAAAAATGAATTTTTGAAGACGACAATGTGAATTAAAGCAAAAACTACATGTCGACCCTAATGTTAAAAGGAAGTGACATAAAGGGTATAAATACATATCATTATACATTCATGTTAAACACACACAAGTTTTTTAATGAACAATGATATATAAGTTGAATTTCGGAGGAAATATGAAGTAAAGAAGGCCAAATTTCAAGGGAGGATGAAGTCTTTTGGTGATGTGTTCTAAGGTATGTTATTTACAAGTCATCTTACCATTTTTGCTATAACTTTGTTTCTGGAATGATTCATATGGTGAAATTTGGAGGCTATTGAGAAGACATATCTAGGTACATGTGGTAACAATTTCAGCTATTTATTCGCTATAATTTTGGAGATACACTCTGTGGAAGATAGGGTTTTTGACTAGTTTTGAAGCTAGTCATAAACGGGTGTTCCGGGTAAAACAATCATAATGTTTTCATAGAGAATCCATATGAAGTGAGACCAATTGCATTGGAAAGAGTACATGATTTAGTTTCTTGTGTACAAATTTTAGAATCTTACGTTAAATATTGAGCGCGAGGCATTCTGTGCAAGTTCACTCTCCTGAATAAACCAAAATTGAATAAGGTCTACCATTTTCTCTATAACTCCTTTTCTGGAAGGATTCAAGGAGTGAAACTTGGAGGAGTTTCAGAGATTACATTGAGTAATATTATCTACATGATCAAAGTATTCCAGGAAGTGAAAAATTGTAGAATTTGAAGAAGTCTCAGGAAGCATTATTAGGCTCTATGTGATGGTTGGTTGATGGTGACAATTTAATGTAAAGTTTTATTATATCTCATATATTCTTGGGTGGGAGGAAGGGGCAAGGATGGAGAGGTCAACCCTCTCTTGATATTGGAGGATTGTATATTCCATTTTGAGGTTTATCCCTCCCTTTATATTTGAAAGTTGTAGCTTCCCTTGGAAGTCATTACTTCCCTTGAACAATAATTATTGATTATTTCTCATATATTGTGCATGGTGTATTGTGGTGTATTGGTGTAACTCTTCTAATATTGTTCATTGATCATTGGATATAATTGAATATATAATTTGGTTGAAGTATAAGTTGAAAAAGTTTTTAAATTGTACTTGATACTGATTCACCCCCCTCTCAGTATCAACAACCCATCCAAAAAAGTCATTGGACATATTAATATAAATAGAGGACATTTTAGCTCGTTTGTACACCCAATAAGAGCACAAATATTGTGGAGAGATACAGTTGTAGATTCAAGTGCAACTGCAAGGAGGAACAAGGGCACATGGTCATCTCTTGGTATTGGTCTCTCGCTAGCTCTATCAAGTGATATTCTTGGTGATTCTCTTGGTGATTTTCTTGGTGATACTCTTGGTGATATTCTTGCTAAGTATGACACAAGTTTGAGAGAGCAGTGCAACTACAGTTGTGTATGGTACTTGTTCTGTGTATATGGAGACTCTCTTTCTTGTGTGCTACCCTCGAAGAAGGAGCACTTTACTTGTATTGAGTTGTTGTTGCGGTTAACAGCTAGGGTTTATCTGTTGGTTCTAGTTTGGCTTTCCAGAATAATTCTGTCAAAGGTTAAAGGTTCTCGAGGGTGGCCTTATGCCTATGGTTGGGTGACAATATTTTGATATTGTCTATGGTAAAACAGGCACATATTTATTTTAACGGTCCATCTGGCATATTTGTTGTCGAAACTTTTAGTTTGACAACCATATTTAATTCCCCCCTTTGTCAGCTGAAAGGAGAGAGCACAGGTGGTTTTTGGTTGACCATGAACAATATTCATTGGATTTATGAACTCTCCCCTTTAAGGTGTAGGGGAGTCAAGAGATTCTACTGCAAGATGTGTCTTTACCTGAGATTGAATTCTTCAGTAAGACTGAAATACTTGCGTGTCTGTTGATGACCATTGCCAAGGATCAATCCACTCATAATGAAAATTTAATCTTGTAATTTTGTTCCTCTTGGAACATTTGTCTGATGGATGATTCTTCTTGCCACAATTTTGACAAGGATGAAGATTAAAACATTGAATCTCCATGTGATCCATATTATTTTGAGAATGACATGAAGAAAAAAATATAACTAATATATAACAAGGAAATACATGAAGATAATGTGGAGAACACAAAAATATAGTGAAAACCAACTTCTATTAATGAACAAGAGAGAAAAACATTGTGGAACACAAACTGACAGAATGGGGTAGCCTATCTCTAAAAAGAAAGAGATGTTGACTGCACTTCATTCGTAACAAGATTTACATCACACTCCATTGCATGCTTAAAGGGCCTCCTTCACCTCAATAATATATGAGAGAGTGAGAGGAGAACAATTCCCGTGATGCATGTGGGATAAATTGGACTAAGTTTATATAATTCCATAGACATGTAAAACACTAGGAATTCCCGGACGGTCACCCATCCTAGTACTACTCTAGCCTAAGTGCTCTTAACTGCAAAGTTCTAATGGGATCTAATGCGTTAGGGCCATGTTGTAGGAATGTACATAAGACCAATAGGAAATCATTACATGACGTCTGCAATTAAAAAATGAAGATGACATTACATTCCATTCCCCATTAAAAGGGTGAATATCATGGTTTATCAAAACCACTGGCTCAAAATGGTGATTCAGTGGAAAAGGTGGATGGCCACTGAGAACCACCTGGATAATTCCTTCCCCATTAGGAAGCAATGGTCCCCATTGCATCAAGTTCTTTTGGGAGATGGAGAGAATTCTACTAAATCTGAAGTTAGGTGCGCTGCTTTCCTTGCTGAAGAAGTTGTCCTGTTTAACTTGTTGAAGGCTGTCATGAACCTGTTGTTGGAGGGGTTGGATCCATTCAACCAATCTAGCTGCATGATCTACCTAAGTATCAGAGGAATCTGTCAATGAAGATGCATCATTAAGAGTATGAAGGGTTATGTTATACTCTTGCCTTACTGGGCAGTGTGGAGGCACACCCATAGGTGCAACAAGAACATCTTGGTACTCTTCTACAATCTTGTCGATCTTATTCTGCTGGATATAAAGGTCTTGGGTTGAGGATGCAGTGGTTTCAGTGTCCTTTTGTTCACCTTTTGATCGGATTGTGAAGAGGATAAACTTTGCAGTATGGGATATTACTTTGTGGCATTTCTTTGGTGGGACAATAGTCAGAACTACCTTTGGTATCCTGTATACCTGACCCCCCAGAGTAACAATGATGCTACGGGGTTGAGACTCATAAAAAACGTGATGCCTCCACATATATGGTTGGCCTAATAGAACATCACATAATTACACTGGGGAAACATCATAGAATACCTCATTCTTGAAGGGCTTGAAGCCGTAGGACAGGTTACACTACTAGATGACACGAAGATCTTGACCCTGGCGAAGCCACCCGATGTTGTAGGGATATAGGTGTGGTGTTGTTGGAAAATCCAACTACTTGACAACCTTTGCTGGGATGATGTTGTTTTGGCTTCCACTATCAACAATAAAATGCAGTGGGGTCCCCTTCACCTATATCTGTGAATGGAAGAGTCACTCCCCCTCTTGAGGATCCTCTTCTGGTTGGATTGTTGCAATTGTGACAATAGAAGTAGGTTCTGCATCAATGATCCATCTCCTTTTATTGTTTTTTGAATCATGGTCCAAGTTGAGGTTCAAATTTTTGTATTTAAGCTCGACCACCAATGATTGTATTGAGCGACATTCATCAGTGTTGTGCCAATGGTTGTTGTGGAACTCACACCACTTTTCAGTGTCTTTATTAGACTTCCCATTACCCTTCTTTGCATGCATCTGGGACTAGCTCTCTTGAGGTTGAATTTCCTTGCTTTGTCCTTCATTATGTGAGTTAGAGTTGCCTTTTCCATGCTTCTCCCACTTACTCTGCTACTTGAATTTATGCTCAATTTTGACGACATATCGATAAGCAACTCCTAATGAGGAGATGTCCAAGAAATCCATCTTTGTTTGTATGTACCTGTGTAGACCACAGTGGTACTTCAAAACTAAGTTCCGCTTAGAGTCTTTGATACCTAGATTTGAGCACAAGGAATGAAAGATGTTGGTGTACTTCGACACTGTCTGGTCTCTTTTCTGACACAGAGTTGTCCATCTCATATATTGGTCATCATAGTTTTCGACAGGGTAGAAATCCTCCTTTAGGGAATCTACAAAGGCCTCACAAGTGGGTTCTCTCCCAAATAGTGTAGATTCATCCACGATGTACCTCTCCCAGTAACCTTCCCACCAAGATCTGACATGGGGAAGGGATTTAAGGAGCGCAAAGGTGATATTTTCACTATCGATTGTTTTTTGGACAAAGTAATAACCTTCTAGCAGATTTAACCATTTTTCTAGAGCATATGCATCTATCCGGCCTTCAAATAAGGGGATATCAAAATTGAATTATACCTTTAAGGGTGTTGCACTTATGAAATGACTTCTTGTTGAAGATGCCTCAACCACTGCCATCGATAGTCTTTGAAGGATTTGAGCAAATGTTTCCATCATCTCGTTCCTCTGTCGCATGAGGGCTTACTCGAGCAATGTCTCGAAAGGATCTCCCGCTTTGTCATTTCTCTTTGCTTCTGCCATGGGAGGTCGCTTGTGCTGGCGAGAGTAGTTGTCCTTAAGAGAAACTAGCTCGAGACCCAACTCTCTATACCCTAACCTCATTAGGGACTTGCTCTGATAAATGATAAGGAGAAACCTGCTCTAATACCTCTTATCCATATTATTTTGAGAACGCCATGAAGAAAAAAATATAATTGATATATACCAAGGAAATACACAAAGATAATGCGAAGAACACAAAAATATAGTGAAAACCAATTTATATTAATGAACAAGAGACAAAAACACTGTAGAACACAAACTGACAGAATGGGGTAGCCTATCTCTGAAAAGAAAAAGATGTTGTCTACACTTAATTCACAACAAGCTTTACATCACACTCCATTTCATGCTTAAAGGGCCTCCTTCACCCCAATTATATATGAGAGAGTGAGAGGATAACAATTCCCATGATGCATGTGGGATAAATTGGACCGAGTTTATAAAATTCCATAGGCATGTAAAACACTAGGACTTCCCGGGCAGTCACCCATCCCAGTACTTCTCTAGCCGAAGTGCACTTAACTGCAGAGTTCTAATGGGATCCGGTGCATTAATGCTATGCTATAGGTATGTACATAAGACCACTAGGAAATCATTACATGATGTCTATAATTAACAGATGAAGATGACATCACATTCCATTCCCCATAAAAAAGGCGAATATCATGGTTTATCAAAACCACTGGCTCAAAATGGTGATTCGGTGGAAAAGGTGGTTGGCCACTGAGATCCATCTGGATCACCATGTGACAAACTTAATTGAAATGTCGACATTTCACATTTTGATACTAAACTTGAACAACTGAAGTTAAAAATTATTACAACAATCTAACACTCTGGAAGTGAATTAGTTTTGAATAATTTGGAGTATGAATAGTTACTCCCTTATTATATATAATACCCATTTTGTAATAATTATTCTTGATTGGCTTGGAAAGAGAAAGTTGAACTTGTTCATGCACAACTTCATCCTCATTTGCACTTATATCTGAAGTTGGCTCACTGATTTTCTCCTACACTGAATGTTAATGTGTATCATCATCGTCATTATCATTGAAAAGAGAGTTGTTTTGAAGAAGAACTAGTTCAGAGCACTTCACCAGATGTTGATTTCTTAGATCTATCAACTCATCATTCAGTAGCTGGGATTGTGATTGCAACATATGAATGCTTGTTTGCATGACTCATAAACATGTGATAAAATTTTCCAATGTTTCATTGATCAGTATCGTTGCACTATTCTCGGTTGTTTCTAAAAAGTTTCCAATAAGGAAACCAACTCCATGATTTTTAGCCATCATTGTTCTTAGGCTCTCTTGTAAGAGTTCGCTTGAAATTCACGCTTGCTTGTACTTTTAAACTTGCTCGCTTGATTTTTCTTCCAAGAAGTTGAGGATGTCATATACTACCGAAAATGCCGATCCAGGTGGATATTGGTGGCCACCCACCTTTTCCAAATGGCTCAAAATAGTTTTCTGACAATTTTGGCAATTTACTATTTTTAGCAGGTTTTAACTTCCGGGGCCGTTTTGAGGGTCCAAATGAAGGTTTTTCGAGATCGAGGTTATAAATTATATTCGAAGGAATGATTGAGCCCCCAAAATGAATCTCCTCGATGATACCTTTCCAACGATCTATCACACTCCTAAAACAAAGATCGTATGCAAAAGTTACGACCCCGGGAAGTTGATGTACTCACTTACCCAAACGGGGCCCACATGACTTTTGGTGCTTCATCTCCTAGGGTTAGGTTTTTGGATGTCTAGGGTTTTTTTCGTTCCTGCTTATTGTAAAAAGGCCTTCAAAGCCTCATTGTAATCATCTTCTTGCGAATGTGAGTAGTCGTCACATCTCTTCTCAGAGATAAGCTACCACCATTCTAGCGAGTCTTTCACTTTGTACTTTTACGGTCTCTGTACATTTATTTCATTATCAGAAATCGTGTATTACTGTATATCTACGACTCTTGTTATATTTCTTCTATATCTCTGTTATATTGTTGTCTCTCTTGCAATATCTCTGAATATTTTTGTGTTATATCTCCGCTCTCATTTCGTGCCGAAAATAATCCGGATCAGTGGTATCAGAGTAGGCTGCTCTTGATCGTTTTCAGTGCATGTCCCCGACAAGGTATGAATATATCAAGTTGGGTCTCGAGCTTGTCTCTCTTGAGGACAATCACTCTCACACACCCAAGAAACCCTCAATGGTGGAAGAAAATAAAAAAGACAGAGCAACCGATCCTATCAGTCTGTTGCTTGAGCAAGCTCTCACGTGACAGAGGGATGAAATGATGGAGAATTTTTCCCACATCCTTCAACGCCTCCTGATAGCATTAGGCACATATTCATCAAGCAGACACTTTGGAGGCACCTCTCCTTTCAAGGTACAGGTTAATTTTGATATTCCCGTATTTGAAGGTCAAATAGATGCAGATGCCCTAGATAAATGGTTAAATCTGCTAGAAGGTTATTTCTCTGTTCATAATTTTTCTGACAAGGAAAATATCACCTTTGCACTCCTTAAGGCTCTCCCCCATGTCAAAAATTGGTGGGAAAATTACTGGGAGAATATTTCCACAGAGGAGTCTGGAATATATGGGGCCAATCCCACTTGGGATTTTTTTGTGGATGCAATAAAGGAACAATATTACCATGTTGGCAACTATGAGGACTAGTACATGAGATGGATCAGACTGTGGCAAGAGAGGGGCCAAGCAGTTTCAAACTTCACCAATACATTCCATACCTTACGCACCAAGCTGGGTATCAAAGACTCTGAATGACATTTGGTTCTAAAATACCGTGGGGCTCTACACAGATACATCCAAACTGAAATGGATTTTCTAGACATCTCATCACTCGGTGCTGCCTATCGATATGCTGTTAAAATCGAGTAGAAATTTAAGCACCATAACAAATGGGAATTCGAGTCTGCAAATCCACAACAACCAAAGCATGACAAAGAAAACCCTAACAAAAAGTCTCCCGAAAAACAGTCCAAGACACAGGAAAAGAAGGGTTACAGGAAGATAAAGAAGGACACCGGAAAATGGTGCGATTTCCACAAAATCCCCTGGCACAACACCGATGAATGCCGCTCAAAACAGTCATTGGTGGCTGAGATCAAAGACAAGGAGCCAAACCCTGATTCAGAATCTGATTATGAAAATACTGGTAAAAGATAGATCATCGACGCAGACCCCACTGCTATTGTCGCAACCACAACAATTCAACCATAAGAACCAATAGATCCAGAAGAGGGGGAGCGCCTTTTTCATTGACAGATGTGGGTGAAGGGGACCCCGCTGCATTTTATTGTTGATAGCGGAAGCCAGAAGAACCTCATCTCAACAGAGGTCATCAAATAGTTGGGATTGTCGACAACACCACACCTATAACCATATAGCATTGGGTGGCTTCTCCAAGGATGAGATCTTCGTGTCAGTCAACAGTGTCGATTGTCATACGACATCCATCCCTTCAAGGATGAGGTATTATGTGATGTCACCCCATTTAATGTATGTGATGTTCTTTTGGGCTAACCATATATGTGGAGACACCATGCTGTTTATGAGTCTCGACCTCGTAGTGTCATTATTACTTTGGGGGGTCATCTCTACAGAATACCGGAGCTAGTTTCAACTACTGCCTCACCTAAACACCGCCACAAGGTAGTATCTCATACTGCAAAATTCAGCTTCTTCACAATCTGTTCAAAAGGAGAACAAAAGGACACTGCAACCACTATAGGCTTGCCCAAAGAACCTTCTATCCAATAGAAGCAGGTCGACAAGGCTGCAACAAAGTGTGGAGATTCCTTCTGCACATCATCCTCTCATGTATCTTGACTTGTTGAACAACCTCAACCTCAACAGGTTTGTGACAGATTTCCACAAACTGAGAAACGCGATGTCTCCAACAAGACAAGCAACTCACCAAGATGCAGATTCAACAAACGCTTTTCCCTCTCCCCCGATAACTCAACGCAATGGAGACCGTTTCTTCCTAAGGAGGGAGGATTGATCTAGGTGTATAGATATTAGTGGCCACCCACCTTTTCCAAATGGCTCAAAACAGTTTTCTGGCAATTTTGGCAATTTACTATTTTAGCAGGTTTTAACTTCCGGGGCCATTTTGAGGGTCCAAAAGAAGGTTTTTAGAGATAAAGGTTCTCAATGATATCCAAAGGCATGATTGAGCCCTGAAAATGAATCTCCTCGACGATACCTTTCCAACGAGCTATCACACGCCTAAAACAGAGATCGTATGCAAAAGTTACGACCCCAGGAAGTTGATGTACTCACTTACCCAAACGGGGCCCACATGACTTTTGGCGCTTCATCTCCTAGGGTTAGGTTTTTGGATGTATAGGGTTTTTGGCATTCCTGCTTATTGTAAAAAGGCCTTCAGAGCCTCATTGTAATCATCTTCTTGCGAATGCGAGTAGCCGTCACATCTCTTCTCAAAGATAAGCTACCACCATTCTAGCGAGTCTTTCACTATGTACTTTTACAATCTCTGTACATTTAGTTCATTAATAGAAATCGTGTATTACTGTATATCTGTGACTCTTGTTATATTTTTGCTATATTTCTGCTATATCTCTATTATATTTTTGTCTCTCTTGCAATATCTCTTAATATTTCTGTGTTATATCTCCGTTCTCATTTCGTGCCAAAAATAATCCGGATCAAATGCACCCCAACTCATGATTATTACAATGATTTGAGTTTTAGTCACTCAACCTTGTAGATTTTGAATGAAAATTACAATGACTCTTGGGTGTTGGGCTCGACCTAGAATGCACCCGAAAATTACGTTTCAACTCAAGTTTAATTTCACACTTACAAAGGAAATATTGCAATTATATTTCTCAAAATTGATATTGATTTAGAAGTTGAATTAATGTAAACTAGAATGAATGTTGATATGGAATGTTGATGTGGTTGACAACTTGAACACTTGAATGTCTGTGGTAGCTATTTGACATGCTTGATTGTATGTGCATGAATGACATTAATTGTGTGCATGAATTTCCTTAACTTGTTGTGTACTCCATGTGTGTATTGTCATATGCCAAATTGTAAGTGTACTTATATCAAAACTATACATAAAACATCACATAAAAACATCTAAAAAGAATATTTACCATCACACACAAATACAATGTCTTTAAACCCCCTTATTCAATTTTAAGACAAACCTAGGATCAGAAGAAAAACACAATTTTGATTTACTACGAATATCTCACTTGTGATGACAATGTCCAAATACAATTTGAAGATTTAATGTTCTACATGTCCACATACTATAAACCATATTTGATTACCACTTTAACTTTTGAGAGGAATCAATAAACCTTATAACCCTTTTATAAGGTATGTCAATCAAACCTTCAAGTAAAATTTCTTCAAATATTTACATTGAAAAATTATTCAAACCTTTGAAGCAAAGAATTGAATATAAATTTTGCAATATCCTTCGATCTTCTTTTCAAAAATTAAAAATCACCATTTCACTTTTCCAACAGTTTAGTTTAATGTCTATGGTCAACCGTGAGAACAATTGATCCGTATTTTATGAGCAGAACGAAATAACTACAGATTATTAACAAGTTCTTAACAAAAAATAACAAAGATACAATAAAACTGGTTTTCTATTCAATAAGGAAATAAGCTGAAACCGTAAAGAGTCTCTCAAGAGATGTTCTTCTCCGTAACCCCAACATTTCAGAGGTTCTCTCTTTGTGTTATCAACCTTCACTGGTATAGGTCCATAAGTTTTATTTCCGCCCAATGAGGGAAAGTTCTGCTGGTGTGCACTCTGGGATGGGAAGCTCATTCTTAGGTTCTTCTTACAGTTCTTAAATCCTGGGGATTTAATCCCCTTTTTCTGAAATCCTGAACTATTCTTTTGTTTCCATCCTTCACAAGGTTTTGCTCGATGTCCAAACTGTTCGTGGCAATATGTTTCCTTTCAAATAGTGCCTTCTAGGGTATTTGGCTCATCAAATTCAATTCGGTTCCGGTAGTCCTTGGGTAGTCCGCTGATGAAGCATTGCACCTTTTCCTTTTATGATTTTATATAAGGTACATACCTCAACAAATTGAGGAATTTGTTGACATATTCCTCTATAGTGAGTTTCCCCAGTTTGAGCTCATAAAATTCTTTAGTTTTCTCGTTGAAATATTTTTCCGACAGATACTTTTTCCAAATGTATTTCTCAAACTGTTCCCAAGACATGTCCTCTTCGCGAACTCCTTTCACATTCTTAAGGTCTTCCCACCAAATGGAATCCTTTCCGTTCAAGTTGAAGGTGGCCACTCAGGCCTTCAGATTTTCTTAGAAGTCATGGACTCTGAAATACTTCATTAGTCCAAGCAGCCAGGCCTCTGCTTCCTCTCCCTTCTTTATTTCACCATCGAAGGAGGGTGGTTTGGCTTTTCTGAATTCTTCAAACTTATGACCCTTGGAAAGCTTTTGCTTCTTCCATTTTCTTCGGGGATAGGAACTGGTTCTGCTGCTAGAAGAGCCCTCCGAATCGCCAGCTTCCGTCTCGAAGGAATCGTCTAGCGCTTGTCCTTTTCCTCTAGGGTGGACCTTTCTCGAGGTGATCCTCTCAGTGTGGCTGCTGATATGGCCAAGTTTCTGTATCTCAAGTTCATGCTTCATTTGTCGTTGTAGGTCAGATAAGCTTTGCAGTAAAACTGCGTTAATTTCTATTTGTTTCTCTTGTTCTTTCATCATCCTTTCATTGTTAGCCTTGCAGCTTTGTAATTCGACCATGAGACTCCTCACAGTCTTAGCTAGATCTGTAGGGGTCCCTACTGCTCTTCTTTCGTCAGACTCTTTGTCTCTATTGTGGGAGCCTTCTCCCATCTCTTGGTGAGTTACCATTCTATGTGCCTGTAATTTCCTGCGGTTGATCATTCACTTGGGTGCAAAAGACAAACGCTATTTGTTAGTCAAAAATCTATATACATTCATAACCCACACATAATTCATAGTTCTTTCACATGCATACACAGTCGGGTTTTCATTTTCAAACTTTTACCTTTTGAAGTAAGAGGGTTAAGATAGAGGGTTACTCCTTTTAGGAGTGTTTCGAACGGAGCTCCTGCACAAATCGTTCATGAGCCCAAGAAGGCCAAGTGCTGTAACCATGATCTGATACCAATTTGTCACATACCCACTACGGAATTTAAAAATTTTCGGCCTTTTTATTTTTTTCTCCGAGGAACATAGTTCCTCAAATCCCTACGGGGACTGATACAGACCCTGCCATCCCTTATCCACACTCATAGGATCAACGGCTATGGCCATAGGCCTTATTGGAGAGGTGCTCATCGGCTTTCGCGATTCAGGAAATGGCGATGCATGTAATCCCCTATTCCCTTACTTTTTGACGGGCCGAAACCCGAAAACAGATCTGACCGCTTAACGAAATTAACAACAACCCAGGTTAAGTCTGGGTACTCTACACTTCAGGATTCCGCATACCAGAATTTCGGGATATGCGATGACAGGAGGTCTAACACCTGGTTTTTCGACTAGCCGAAACTGTGAATCACGATGTCTCGTCCACCCTATTATTATTTCGGGGTTTCACAATTCAGGTTTTCGGGGCTGGCGAGCACCAGAGAAATTGCCAAATCAAGATTTCGCGAGTCGTGGTTTCGCATATCGGAACTTCACAATACAAGAGGTCGAAGATTCACACTCCTCGACTACCCGAGTGCCGAAAAACTGATATACCCGCTCATCCTACCCTCAACCAAATTCGGGGTTTCTCGGATCGGGGATTCACGATGTGTGCAGATAGGAGGTCTCACATATAGATCTTCTGGGAGCTGAAACTCTGAAAACTCATAGTTCCTCCATCCTATTATCATTTCGGGATTTCGCAAGTCGGGGTTTCGAGACTTGTGAGCACAAGGGAACACACACTTAGGTATTTTGGGTACTGAAGTGCCGAAATATCCTATCTCATCCACACCTTAATCTCTTTTGGGGTTTCGGTTATCGGGATTTTGCGACTCGCGATGACTAGGGTTCTTTCCCTTTGATTTCCTGGGTGTTGAAACGTCGAGATGCTTACCAACCTCCACGTGTACTCTATAGATGGATGATCCATACACTCTTATGGGTCTTGAGATTGATGGTCCCGATTTCTTCGTTACTTGCGAAGGTGATAAAGGGGTTGAGGCATTAACGTCTGCATTCCTTCATCAACTTTAACGACCATAATAGACCTTAGATCCTCCGAAAGGATCCCAATCTTGGGTATCGAACCACCGAAGGGTCCTATTTCATCCACGAGCTATCATTTCAGGATTTCGTGGGTCAGGGTTTCAGGACTCGCGACTACGAGAGGACTCGGACCTAGATGTCCCAAGTGTTGAAACTCTGTAAACACTTAACTTACCCCCACGCTGACATTTCAGGATTTCGCAAGTTGGGACTTCGGGACTTGTGAGTGCAAGGGGACTCACCCTTGGGGATTCCAGGTGTCGAAATGCTGAAATGTTGAAGTCTACGAAGACCATTCTCCCTTGTGCAAGATTTTAAGACTTAAGCTATATTATCCTCCTTCGGGTCCTCAGGCAGTTTTCACCAGGTTCGAAGACCAGACCGAAAGGTCTTCTGGAGGGTAAGGCAATGATCCCAAAGGGGTGCCCCTATGGGAAGATCTATCCAAGGCATTACTTGAGGTGAATAAGGCATAGATTTCCCAAGAACAGACTTGAAGTCTGAATTAGTTCGATATATATATATATAAACCATACGTGGTCTTTTCAATAAAATCATGCAGCCACCATTTATGATCAAAACACCACACAGGCAGTACTGAAACCATTCATAATTGCATAGACTATGAGCATACATGCCATTATATAAATTTCAAGATGCAAGATATAAAACACTTATCAGAAATAACACCAGTTTTTGAGGCAATTGCTGAGAGGGGTGCTCGTTTCCACCCAACCGTAGGCTCAACGACTCCGAATGGATTTACCACTAGCCACCCCCGAGATGAGACCACGATGCTGTGAGACTGAGTCTCTGTTCATCAGTGATCAATAACAAAGGTTACTCTCCTTCTTCTCTGCTATCACTCGCTTTGTATATTTTCCAGAGTTCTTTCAATTTTCTCTTCTTATTTCCCCCTCGTGTCTGCCTCCCGTCGCACACTCTTTCCTGCCTTTTCTCCTTCCGGCGAGGTTGTGTGTGGAATGATCTTCCTTGCAGTGGTCAGGCCCAAGGACTCTGTGGTTCACCCCCATCCCTCATTACTCATGAGGAGCCCTCTACCTACCAACTTGCAAGTCATTTATTTCGGGCTAGCGAGCCGCTCTTGGTTCTCCAGGCCAGTGAATACCAAATACACCAGGCCAGTGAATACCAAATACAGTATTGGTTTCGGTGGAAGTTAACGCCACCCTTCTAGGTGCCTTCCACCACCTTTATTCAGACATTGTGGTCTCTTTTTCAACACATCCCCCTCTCAAC
>ML808955.1:90262-110021 GCA_009831015.1 Picea engelmannii | reverse complement strand
TTTTTACACAAGCTTGAACCATAGAAAACTATGCTTGAGGTAAGTGGTTTCATTTTTACACAAGCTTGAACCATAGAAAACTATGCTTGACTTCCCAACACATGGTTGGTACTTAGCCCCCAGCTTAAGAAACTAGCGGCTTATCTTCAGCATGAAGTCCAGAGGCTGAGGCAAATGCCCCCCAAGCTTCGTTTCATCCAACTTCAAAGGAGAATGAAATGAAGCTTGAAATACTAAACGAAGGACTTGACTCAAATAGAGAGGGGCAAACCTATTTCATTTTTTAATGAGCTTGACATAGAATCAAGAACTATGCTCGTAACCTCTGTTTCATTTTTTAACGAGGTTGCTACAGAGATGGAAAAAACTATCCTCAAAAGTGGTTTCATTGTTTAACGAGCTTGAAATAAAAAAAAACCATGCTCAAAGACCTCTGTTTCATTTTTTAACGAGGTTGCCGCAGAGACGCAAAAACTATCCTCGTAAATCCAGGTTCAATCCCCAGACCTCTGTTTCATTTTTTAATGAGGTTGCCGCAGAGACACAAAAACTATCCTCGAAACCTCTGTTTCATTTTTTAACGAGGTTGCCGCAGAGACGCAAAAACTATCCTCGAAAAACCTCTGTTTCATTTTTTAACGAGGTTGCCGCAGAGACGCAAAAACTATCCTCGAAAATCTAGGTACAATCCCCAGACCTCTGTTTCATTTTTTAACGAGGTTGCCGCAGAGACACAAAAACTATCCTCGACAATTTCCTGTTCAAAGTAATAATAAAACTACGAGGCCTAGACTCATATACAACATGACGTTTCCATAAATAAGGTTGGCCCAAAACAACATCACAAACTTCGAGAGGAGAAACATCACACAATACCTCATCTTTGAAGGGCTTGATGCTATACGACAGTCGACACTGTTGGCTGATGCAGATATTGCTTCCTTGGTAGAGCAATCCAATGGTGTAGGTTTGTGGGTGTGGCATTGTCTACAAAGCCAACCACTTGATGACCTCTGCTGAGATGAGGTTCTTTTGGCTACTGCTATCAACGATGAAGTGCATTAGGGTGCCTTTTACCCAAATTTGTGAATGGAAGAGGTGCTCTCCTTCTTCTGGCTCGTTTGGTTCACCAGGCTGGATCTTGGTGGTAGAAACGGTGGCACTGGGTTCCATGTCAATGATCCGTCTTCCCCTTTCTGGTTCTGACTCAGAGTCAGAACCTGCATTTGATTAAGAGGATTTCACTTTGGCCACCAACGACTACTTTGAGCGATATTCAACAGGGTTATGCCAAGGGATCTTATGGAAGTCGCACCACTTCCCAATGTCTTTCTTTGTCTTTATGATGTCCTTCTTTTCTTGCTGCTTGGACTGGTTGTCCTGATAATGTCCATCTTTTCTCTATCCTTTTTTTTGTGGGTTGGGGCTGCCCTTTCCTGGATTTTGTTGTGAGGGGTTCCCAGGCCCAAATTGCCGCGTCTTTTGTTTGAGCTTCTGATCAATTTTGACAACATATCTGTAGGCCGTGACCAAGGATGAGATGTCCAGAAATTCCATTTCGGTCTATATGTATCTATGCAGAGCACCATGATACTTGAGCACCAGATGTCTCTCTGAATCATTGATACCCAGCTTGGTGCGCAAGGTATGGAATATATTTGTGAAATTTGGCACTGCTTGGTCTCTTTCTTGCCACAATGTGGTCCATTTGGTATACAAGTCATCATAACTTCCGATAGGGTAGTATTTTTCCTTAATAGAATCCTTGAAGGATTCCCAGGTGGCCATGACTGTAAACAATGAGGGTTCCTTTGTTTCCTTTTGCTCACAAAATTTTTCCCACCAATATTTGACATGGGGAATGACTTTGAGGAGCACACAAGTAATATTTTCTCTATTCGAAAAAGTTATGGACAAAAAAATACTGTTCTAGTATATTCAACCACTTGTCTACAACATCTGTGTCTATTTGACCTTCAAATATAAGAATATCAAAGTTTATTTGTACCTTGAATGGGGTGACGCCTCAGCTCGAAGAAGATGCGTCGCCTGTTGGTATCCGCCAAAGGATTTGCGCCAAACTATCCATCATCTCGTTCCTTTGTTGCGTGAGGGATTCCTCAAACAACATTTTGAAAGGATCTCCTGTCCTATCATCTTTCTTTTCTCCTGCCATGAGATGTCGCTTGGGTGTGCGAGAGATTTTGTCCTCAATAGAAACAAGCTCGAGACCCAACTCTTTGTACTCCGACCTCATTGGGGACATGCATTAATATGACAAGGAGAAGACCGCTCTGATACCACTGATCAATATTTTATGAGCATAACGAAATGACTATAGATTATTAACAGGTGCTTAACACAAAATAACAGAGATACAATAAAACTAGTTTTCTATTTAATAAGGAAATAAGCTGAAACTATAAAATGCAGCGAAAAACAAGCTTCCTGGAATGGTGGTGGCTTATCTCTGAGAAGAGATGCGACGACTATGCTCATTCGCAAGAAGATGATTAAAATGAGGCTCTGAACTGGAATGGTGGCAGCTTATCTCTGAGAAGAGATGTGACGGTTGCACTCATTCGCAAGAAGATGATTAAAATGAGGCTCCGAAGGCCTTTTTATAATAAACAATAATGCAAAAAACCCTAGACATTCAAAAACCTAACCCTAGGAGATGAAGTGCCAAAAGTCATGTGGGCCCCGTTTGGGTAAGTTAGTACATCAACTTCCTAGGGTCGTAACTTTTGCATACGATCTCTGTTTTAGATGACAACCCGTTGGAAAGGTATCATGGAAGAGATTCATTTTGGGGGAAACATTGAGGGAGGTTCCATGTTGTTCTTTGTTTTCCCAAAAAACATCGTTTAGGGCCTCAAAATGGCTCCAGAAGTTTCAGGACCTGAAAAACTACTAAAAATAGTAAATTAGCAAAATTGCCAGAAAACTGTTTTGAGCCAATTGGAAAAGATGGGTGGCCACCGATATCCACCTGGATCAACAATGCCTCGTCTTCAAAAGATATGGCCCATATTATAATATAAATAAGAAATTGTTCAAAATATTAATGCACGTGAGATCAAACAAATACCTAAAATATTGGGAATTGTCTAACTGTTTTACAAAATGGATTTTTTTTTGGAATTGGGCGATATAAATTTGTATAAAATCATTATTTTTATGTTGTTTAAAATTAATGGATTTAGCATGCTAAAAAACTTCTAAGGTATTCTGATTATACAAAAATAATGACTCAAATCTACCGATCTAACAATTTCTCACTGAATTTTGAGTAAATATCCCCAAAAATATCGCCTAAAAAGAATTATTTCATAGAATGTTTAGACTATGACGAAATATTGTAGTTCTCATTCAATATTCCAATAATTGGTTAGTATCCGTGTGCTACTAGGAGTGGTTGTGTACCATTGGGTAGTAGTTGCGTACTACTATGGATAGACACATTTATTGGATGGAATTGTAGCAGTTGTATGCTACTATCTGTTTTCCATGGAGAGTACCACTAGTTTTGGAGATGATTGCCAACTAGATGGATAGTCAGTGTGCTGGTGGATAGACATTCTCCATGCGAAGAATGGTCCAGGTAGAATAGATTGCTGGTGGACATACATTCTCGATGTGGATAATGGTCCACGTTGACAGATTGATGACATATCATGGACTGGTAGTTTCCTAAGGCACAAATTGTGGTCCGATTAGGAAAATGGTTTAGGACCGATATGCTCCCGAGGCATAGTTATTGGCCCGATTAGGGTGGTTGATACATTACGTCCCTATTAGGGTGGTTGATACATGATCGAGATTTTCTAAGGCATATGGGTAGAGATTGACCTCTATGGTACATATGACTCAATTAGAAAATAGTCCGAGACTGACATTCCTGTAGGAATGGTCTCTATAGCCCATGGCGTGGCTTTCAAAATCTAGGAGGACTGGAATTCTTCTAGGACGTAGGTTCAGATTAGAAGAATGGTCCTTGTATCCCATTGCGAGGCTTTCAACATCTGTTGCAACAAATAATCTTCTAGTACGTGTCTGGATTAGAAGAATGGTCCTTGTATCACTCTGTTAGCGTCAGAAGTCACCCCTAGATTGTAGCAGGAGCAGAGCCCGACGCCCATCAGTTTATGTCATGATTTTTTTAATGGGATGATCGAATGGAAGTTAACTCAGAATGATGTGGTTCTAACTCCGAAACTAGGCCAGGCATGCATGGGCAAGTGAGGTCTTAGATAACTTCAGACAGTGAGTTGTAGTAAGGGTGAGTAGGGGGAAGACTTGTATTAGAGAGATGCAAAGGTCTGTCGTAAACATCAGGTTTCTAACAGACTGTAGGAGAAAACATCTAAGCACAAGATCTTCTTACATTCAAACGCAGAAAACTAGAGAATACAACAATGCAACAATAAATCCTTTATCATAACATAATTGCAATAATTCACGCGAATCAATTGATCACGAAATCTCTCAGTATGAGATGAAAACTAGATGGGGTGAGAAGACCTTCTATCATTAAACAAGAAATCTTACATACAGTTGCATAACCAGAGAACTAGAGTGTCTGTTAAAACTTTACAATCGGGAGCTTTGCTCTACTATTGATAGATTACAAAATACAAAGATTGAGTCTATATGCTCAAAAAAATTCGCCTATTAGAGGCATGTTTAGTCCTCCAAGGTGTGGTGTCCCCTCAGCCGAATATGGACCGGTAACTTTTGTTAGACGCCATCTTAACTGCGCATGGATCCTGCAGGGGAGATGGAAGCAACATTAAAGGCCAACATGGCGTGCGTCGACTTTCTCTGGTCAGATGAGGATCGACCTTGACCTTTTGGAGAAAATCAGTGTACATGACTGTCTCGGGCAGACTGTCTGTCTGAACCCCCATACCTCACATTCAATAAGTGAGCTGAGGTTTCAACTACCTCTATTCACCTTCATTTAATTCTTCAGCGAGGACCCGGATCGAAGTCGGGCTGAACTGGTCTTGGAGGACGTGGTATTCTCCTCTGTGGAAAAACCCGACACTTTGGCACCTTTGCATAATTCTTTTCCTCTCTCGAGTGACCGTGGGCCATGACCCTGCGTCTTATTCTTGAAGGCTCTTTCGACGTTCGCGAATAGGGAGGGGATGATCCTTGCTTATCATATTCATGATGAATGAAATGCCGAGATGGTTAAATTTGGCGCCATGCGTCCTTCTCAGATCTAACGATCCTGGATCCTCTCGACGATGCTGTGGGCTTGAGACTTGGACATTCCCGACACCTCACGTATCGAGAATACGACGGGGCTGCTTCTTGCGCCTTGGAGTCGCGATGGGTGAAATGCCGAGATGGCTCAATTGGGCGCCAGGTGTCCCCTTTGGATGGATGGCTGAGAATGCTCCGTGATACCGCGGGCCTGACTTTCGGCGCTTTTGGGGTTTGGGGTTTCGAGACGTGGAACAAAATGAAACTCTCACCCTTCGAACTCCCAAATGTCAAAACGCTGACGCGACTAGATCTCGCGTCACGCGTCCTATGGATGGACAACTGCTATCTTTTCCTGCACACAATATGGGCGCTATCCATTGTGCTAACCGCGTCACCATTTTTCTACCTGCGATTTCCTGCCAACTGTTGATCTACTCATATGGATGGATCCGGACCGTTGACACTACAATTTTGCCCACTCGCTTGATTTTAAGTCCGAAAAAGGACTTCTTCTATGTGCTGTGCTTGGGCGCTCCTCGTGCAACCTGCAGACTTGGATATCCTGATGCCAAAAACAAGTAATGGTGATAACATTAGGTTCCATGGGGGATAGAGTCATCCATGTGATGCTCTAAGGACTCATTTCGCAGTTCTAGTGCCTTGCTATTGGACTATGGAGTCATTTACTAAGATGAAACAATAAAAGTAAAAACGAAGAACAGAAAGGACAATATTTACAAAACATAGGAGCCACCGAAGGCTTAGACAAAACATTTTTTAAGAAAATGCCCATTTACTGGGCTGCCGAAAACTTCTCCGCCTTCCAAATCTTGCAACTTGTACGTGTTATTTGAGAAAACTTCAGAGATTTTGAAGGGGCCGATCCATAGGGCTTCGAATTTGCTGTGTTTTCCCTTGTCCTACTTAGGAGCATCCCATTTCAGTACCAGGTCTCCTATCTGGAACTCCTCCTTCTTGGATTTCGTATCAAAAACCTGCTTGATCCTCTGCTGATGGTCCTGAATTCTGATCATTACCTGCTCTCTGGCCTACTGGACTTCTATCAGCTGATGAATTCTTCAGATCATATCATTGGGCTCTTCTTGATAATCCTGGAAGAATTTCGCTATGGGAACAACCAGTTGAGACAGGAGAACAACTTCTACTCCGTAAACCAACTGGAAAGGGGAGATGCCTATAGATCTCTTTGTGGTCACCCGGTCAACCCATAGAGCGAATTTCAGCTTCGATTTCCATGCCCTTTTGTTGTCCTCCAGTAATCTTTTGATGATCCTTATTAGGCTTTTGTTGGAGGATTCTGCTAAACCATTTCCCTGGGGATAATATGGGGTGGAGTGAATCAACTTGATCCCAAATTGTTCGCAGAACTTGACTAATGGCTCAACCTTGAAAGAGGCTGCGTTATCAGTAACAATCTTTCTTGGGCAGCCGAACCTTACGATGAGGTCTTCCAGTAAACCAATGATTACCTTGTGGGAAGTACTCCTTGTGGGGATAGCTTCAATCCACTTAGTAAAGAAATCTATGGCAGTCAGGATCCATCTATGCTACTTGCTGGAAGTAGGGTGGATTTCTCCAATAAAATCTAGGCCCCATTGTTGGAAAGGTCCCGAAACAAATACAGGTTGTAAAGGCAGAGACTTGAGCTGCTGTTTTCCTAAAAATCTTTGGCATGAGATACATGCTCTAACTCCTCTATGGACATCAACGAACAAGGTGGGTCAGTAGTACCCAAATCTGAGAATTTTGTGGGCTATGGTCTTCCAGGAATGGTGCCCCCCACATAGGCCGCTGTGAAATTCGACCATGATCCTGTCAACCTCTCGTGGATCCATGCATTTTAAAAGCACCCCAAGGGGGTCTTTCCAATATAAAATTTGATCGATAAGGCAGTATTTGACTGCCTTGAGCTTCAGATCTCTTGCTTTGTTTCTTTGGAGGCCATCTAGGGGCCACAACTCTTGCAAAAAATATATGACATCCTTATACCAAGGACATCGAGCCAACAAGGGTTCTGTTTGAGGGTCTACGTCAGACAACTGATTCTGCTGATTTTTTGATTGTGCATTGACGAAATCCACCCCCAAAGCTTTGCGATTAGTTTCAGCCAATAGCTTGGCTAAGCCTTGACCCTTGATCAATCTGGTAGGCCTTATTTCCAAGTCAAATTCCAGGATCTTAGCTATCCATTTACTCCTCTTCCTGTCAATGTCGGGCTGTACAAGGATGTCTTTCACAAAGGCTGAAGAAACATATGCGGTCACTTTTGAGTGCAAGACATAGACTCTGAAGGCTTTGAGAGATTTCACTAAGGCATAGGCCTACTTTTCCATGATTTCATATCTGACCTTTGCATCTCTTAATTCCTTTCTAAATAAGGCAATGGGTTGCTCTCGCCCTTCCTCATTTCTCTGCAACAAGACCACTGCTTCTGTATCAAAAGAGGCGAAAGAGAAAATTAGGAAATCTTTCAAATAGTTAGGACTGATCAGCACTGGTGCCTCAGTCAATGCCTTTTTTATTTGGACAAAGGACTCCCTGGGTTCAACGGTCCATTTCTCTTCATTTCCCTTCTTGAGCATGGCTGTGATGTGTTTCACCATCTCCGCAAAATTCGAGACGAATCTCCTCAGAAAATTAATCTTTCCCAGAAACGCCTGAACTTCCTTCTTAGATCTGGGAAGTGATAGGGTCTGAATTACCTCCACTCTACTAGGATCAATCCCCACTCCTTCTGCTGATACTATATGGCCTAATAGCTTCCCCTCCTGCATAGAAAACAAATATTTTTTGGGATTTAGTGAAAGGCCAAACCTCCGACACTTCGAAAAAACTTTTCTTAGGTGACAATAGTGCTCTTTGTCGGACCTCGAGAAGATTGTGATGTCATCCAGATAGATCACCATGAACCGATCTTTTTCTCCGATAAAATCTATGTCCATGGCTCACTAAAATGTGGCTCCTGCATTCATTAACCCAAAAGGCATTTTGGCGTACATGAATGTACCCCAAGGAGTGGTAAAGGCCATTTTTTCTCTGTCCTCAGGCATGACCGATATCTGATTATAGCCAGAGAAACCGTCGATCATGGAGATCCTAGATGCTCCGGTTACCCTCTGTAATATGTGTTTCATGTTGGGTAGGGGGTAATTGTCTTTCTTTGAGCTCCTGTTCAAGTTTCTGAAATAGACACAAAGCCTGATTTCTCCACTTTTCTTCCTAACCGGAACCAAATTGGCCACCCATTCATAATATCTCAAGGGGACGATGATCTGGGCCTCTAACAACTTCTTTACTTCTTTCTCCATGACAGGCAACAACATGGGATTTATCTGTCTTAGCTTCTGCCTAAACGACTTAGCCTCTTCCTTCAACGGGATCTTGTGTTCGATGACAGATGTGTCATACGTCTTGAGATCTTTGTAGGTCCATGAAAACACATCAACAAATTCTCTCAGCAGCTCAGTATATTCAGTCCTCTGTTTTGTGGTCAAACTCCTTGACAAACTTAGGCTCCTTCGGTTTGCCAATGTTGCACTCAGTTGTGTCAGGATATCCATCTGAAACCCTATCCTTTACTGCCACATCATTCCCATCGAACAATATTTCTAAAGGAATTAGGGTAGTTGAATGATCTGGTGGTTAGCAATTTTATTTAAAAACAACTCAGGGTGAGGGTTATCTTCTGTATCAGGATCCTGATCAATGTGCAACGCAGAGAATTCATCAACAGATTGGAGAAATTTCTCGATTTCCAGATCATCTTCGAATACCCTCCAATGCTTGACATTATCTAGTACAGAGGGCCTATATTTTATCTCAACATCATATTTGGCCATAGACGGCTGAGGGACCTTGAACTGGCTGGCTGAAATAGCTAAAGAATCGGCCACAACATTATCCTCCCTTGGAATAAAAGAGATGTTGAAGGCTGAGAAGAAATTGTCAATTAGGTCCCATACTTCATTTCTATAATTTATGAGTCGATGGTGCTTAGCCTGATAAGCATTTCTGATCTGCTGGACCACCAAATCTGTGTCTCCAAACACTGCTACCTCCTGAATTCTCATTTCCCTTGCAGCTCTCAATCCTAGAACAAGGGATTCATAATCTGCCACATTGTTGGTGGTTTCAAATTCCATCTTATATGACAGGGACATGGTTTCTTGAGAAGGAGACACAAAAAACACCCCAGCACTAACGCCTTCCCTGGAAATGGCTCCATTAAAAAACATTTTCCAGACGAGGGTGATGGAGGGAGGAAATTCATGAGAAGTGGTGGGATGCTTTCTGAGTTTAAGAGGGGGCTCGTGAGCATGAGTGAGTTGCAGTAAACTAGAACCTAAATCAGTGTCCAAGGAAAAAATGGGATGGTTGGTAGGATTGGATTCATCACTGATTATATAGGCCAATTGGCCTTCTCTGCATAGCCTCCTATGTTCTCCCCCAAAAAATGGGATAGTAGCATAGGTTAGGTCCATCTGCAAAGTTCCCCCCAGTATTTTTATCCAAGATCTTGATAACAACATACCGAACTTGGGGGGGACATCAACCACTACAATATCCATGACCACTCTTTTCATGGGCAACTAAAACAAGGTCACGACCAGGTCTTTGATAACCCCAAGACATTGAACTTTCTTGAATTCAGAGGAATAGAGGTCATGATAGGCTCGGGTGACTTCTATCCCTAACTCTTCCATGACATTTTTGGGCATGAGGTTATGAGAAGCCCCTAAATCCATCAAGTAGTTGTGTAGTACCTTGTCATGTATGTTCAAGGAAGTGTAGAAGGGAGGGGATGAGTCATTCCTGTCTTCTACCATAGGACCTAGAATAACTGCAGGATTTTCATCTTGCAAATTGAAGGAGTCTGTGGGAAGGCATGAGGTCTCGGACCGTAAAAGATCAGAGAAGCGTTTCTTGAACCCTTCATGTTTAATCAACACGGTTAGGGGTACATGGATTCTGATTTTCTGAATTTCATGCTTGAAATTAAAAGAAGGTGTAAGCTTCTGGATTTCTCTTATTTTGGGAACATGACTCTGAAATGTGGGAGAGAGGGATCGGGTCTTCTTACCTCTGTGACTGTCCGCTACTTCATTAGCATTTTTCTCTTCTCTAGTGGAATACTCAGGAACATCGGGTGCTACTGTCTTTCTCTTAGACCTCAGATCATACCTGCCTTGGCTGCCACTAGCCTTGCCATCCTTGCTCAGTTCATTTAGCTGACTTTCCATGAGAGACTCCTCGTATGCTGATTGAGTGAGATGAGGAGAAGGAGGAGTGTCTCCTAGGAAATGGATTTTAGGATCAAGCTCTCTTCTTCCCCCTTCTTCTTCCTTGGCCATAAAATTGTTTTGGAAAGGGGCCTGAATCTTCTGGTCTTCTTTGTCTCTTCCCCTCTCTCTTTGCACAGTCAGGGGAGTGATATTGTTTGGCCTCCTGAAACCTCCTTTGTTTTCAGTGTTTTGAGGGCCCTTATATGCTTTCCTTCCCTCCACCTTCATCCTCTCCATCTCTGCAGACAAAGAATTCACCATCTTGGTCAGCTCATCCACTTGAGGGTGGGATGTCGATGGTCCAGAAGTTGAGGTTTCCGATCTTCCCTTTCTTCCATCTGCGTCAGCCTTGTTCCTCAGTCTATCAGCTGCTAATACATTGGATTCCACCTCTATGGCCGCATCTTGCATTTGAGCTAAGGAGGTGGCTCTTATTTCTCTCAGTAAAAGACAAAAATCGGGGTCAAACGCACTAGCATAAGAAATCTTGGCCAAGGCCTCTGAGGATTTGATTTCCGCAGGAATTTTATTATACATCTTATTGAATCTCTTGGAGAAGTCAGAGACAGACTCTCTATCCATCTTCTTCAAATATCTGAACTCTGTCATGTAATACATGAAATCCTTCCTATCTCCCCACTGCCTCAAGAAATCACTATCCAGGGCTTCGATCCCAACAATAGATCTGGGGGCCAATCCTCTAAACCATTTCTTGACCTCACCATCCAAGCTCTGGATGAAGACCCTCATCTAGACATCTTCATTTTCAATGTTCAGGTTGTCTGCATAACTGTAGAAAACAACCAGATGATCTTCAGTAGTTACATCCCCTTCTCCAGTGAATTTGGGCATGTATTTCAAGTAATCTCCAGCAGGGAGAGGATTCATAGGATGAGGCAGGATTAAGGGGGAATATCTGGCAGCAACTATGGCGTCCATTCTATTCAGAGGGGGATTAGCACCAGCCATAGGAATATTAGGTGGAGGATAACTTGGAGGAGAAGGAGTTCGTGAAGGGGCTACTGGGAATGAGTCTCGGAGTGGGACATGAAATAAAAGGGGATTTAAGGAGAAGGCTAACAGGCTCAAGTTAGTAGGTGCTCCTCTTTGTGCAGGAGTGGGAAATTCTTCTGTAGTCCTGGGTCTGCGCCAAGGTACAACTTTGGAGGAGAGGGGAGTGACAAGGATTTCTCCCTCCAATCCTAGACCAGGAGGGGAAAACTCAGCAGGAACACTCCCAAAATTCAGGAAACGAGAAACCTCCAAAGGAGGTCTATTAAGAAACTGAGGAGGAGAAAATGGAGTTCTTATAGAAGGAGATGGCGAATTACCTGTTTCAACGATGGAAGCTTCTTCTTCAGAGGCCTTTCCTTTTCTGAGAACCAGCTCCGGATCAGTTTCAGGTGTAGCTAGAAGCAGCTGTGGGTGAGACAATGTGTGTCTACCTATGAAAGCCACAATTAATACAACATGTTCGCCACAGTGGAGTCGTCACAATGGAGTCGCCAGGTGCACAAAAACAATATTCAAAGGCTTTGATACCTGATGCACCTTCAGAGTTAGAGGCTCAATGTCGTTCAATCCCAAGGAAAATTTTCAACTTCGTCCCCGACAACGGCGCCAGAAATGTTAGCGTCAGAAGTAACCCCTGGATTGCAGCAGGAGCAGAGCCTGACACCCATCAGTTTATGTCACGATTTGTTTAATGGGATGATCGAATGGAAGTTAACTCAGAACGATGTGGTTCTAACTCCGAAACTAGGCCAGGCGTGCATGGGCAAGTGAGGTCTTAGATAACTTTAGACAGTGAGTTGTAGTAAGGGTGAGTAGGGGGAAGACTTGTATCAGAGAGATGCAAAGGTCTGTCGTAAGCATCAGGTTTCTAACAGATTGTAGGAGAAAACATCTAAACACAATATCTTCTTACATTCAAATGCAGAAAACCGGAGAATACAACAATGCAACAATAAATCCTTTATCATAACATAATTGCAATAATTTGCGTGAATCAGTCGATCACGAAATCTCTCAGTATGAGATGAAAACTAGATGGGGTGAGAAGACTGTCTGTCATTAAACAAGAAATATTACATACAGATACATAACCAGAGAACTAGAGTGTTTGTTAAAACTTTACAATTGGGAGCTTTGCTCTACCATCGATAGATTACAAAATACAAAGACTGAATCTATATACTCAACAAAATTCGCCTATCAGAGGCATGTTCAGTCCTCCAAGGCATGGTGTCCCCTCAGCCAAATATGGACAGACAACTTTCGTTAGACACCATCTTAACTGTGCATGGCTCCTGCAGGGGAGATGGCAGCGACATTAAAGGCCAACATGGCGTGCGTGGACTTTCTTTGGTCAGATGAGGATCGGCCCTGACCTTTTGGAGAAAATCAGTGTACAAGACTGTCTCGGGCAGACTATCTGCCGGAACCCCCATACCTCACATTCAATAAGTGAGCTGAGGTTTCAACTACCTCTGTTCACCTTCATTTAATTCTTCAGCGAGGACCAAGATCGAAGTCAGGCTGAACTGGTCTTGGAGGACGTGATATTCTCCTCTGTGGCAAAACCCGACGCTTTGGCACCTTTGCATAACTCTTTTCCTCTCTCGAGTGACTGCGGGCCGTGACCCTGCGTCTTATTCTCGAAGGCTCTTTCGGCATTTGTGAATAGGGAGGGGCTGATCCTTGCTTATCATAGTCGTGATGAACGAAACACCGAGATGGTTAAATTTGGCGCCACGCGTCCTTCTTAGATCTGACGATCCTGGATCCTCTCAGCAATGTTGTGGGCCTGAGTCTTGGACATTCTTGGCACCTTGCTTATCCGGAATACGACGAGGCTGCTCCTTGTGCCTTGGAGTCGTGATGGGTGAAATGCCGAGATGGCTCAATTGGGTGCCAGGTGTCCCCTTTGGATGGACGGCTGAGAATGCTCCGTGATACTGCGAGCCTGACTTTCGACGCTTTTGGGGTTTGGGGTTTCGAGACGTGGAACAACATGAAACTCTCACCCTTCGAACTCCCGAATGTCAAAACGTCGACGTGACTAGATCTCGTGCCATGCGTCCTATGGATGGATGACTGCCATCTTTTCCTGCACACAATATGGGCGCTATCCATTGCGCTAACCTCGGCGCCATTTTTCTACCCGCGATTTCCTGCCAACCGTTGATCTACTCATATGGATGGATCCGGACCGTTGACACTACAATTTTTCCCGCTTGCTTGATTTTAAGTCCGAAAAAGGACTTCTTCTATGTGCTGCGCTTGAGCGCTCCTTGTGTAACCTACAGACTTGGATATCCCGATGCCGAAGACAAGTAATGTTGCTAACACACTCTGTTGAGTGGGTGACTCATGCGAGACACTCTCTTGAGTGAGTTGAGTTCAACACATGACTTATTCAACATCATTCTTGATTACTCAGATGTAGTATGGCCTCGAGAGTTAATGCGAATGGTGATGTATGTTGATACCAGGATGTTATCAGATGATACTAATAGTGATGATGATGCTCGTGACTTGATCTACATGATCATGAAATAACCTGTGTGGCTATGATGATGCTACCGACAAGATGGCCTGTGTGTGCTCAAGACCATTACCGTTAATATCTCCCTAGCTAGGAGGGAGTGTTGATGTTATGGTAGTTGCGGGAGGTATTAACCTCCGCATGTAACCTTTGACTAGAATAGAATATTCTAGAAGCAAGGGAAACCCTAAATAGATGTTTGAAAACTCTAGAAGACAAGTCGGCCTAGTAGAATAAATAATATCAGAATATTATCTTCTAGAAAGACAAGTCGACTCCACAGGAAAAAGATAAACAAAAAATGTAATTACCAGAAAGTCACGTCGGCTCATCCAAAAAAGTCACTTGATAGATTAACATAAATAGAGGACGTTTTAGCTCATTTGTACACCCAATCAGAGCGCAAGTATTGTGGAGAGCTGCAGTTGAATTATTCGGTAAGACTAAAATATTTACTTGTCTGTTGATGACCACTGCCAAGGATCAATCCACTCATAGTGAAAATTGAATCTTGTAATTTTGTTCCTCTTGGAACATTTCTCTGATGGATGATTCTTCTTGCCACAATGTTGACAAGGATGAATATTAAAACATTGACTCTCCATGTGAAAAACTCAATTGCAAAGTTGGAATTTCACATTTTGATACTAAAATCGAACAAATGAAGTTAAAAATTATTGAAGCAATCCAACACTCTAGAAGTGAATTAGTTTTGAATAATTTGGAGTATGAAAAGTTACTCCCTTACTATATTTAATACTCGTTTTGTCCTTATTATTCTTGATTTCTCCCCAAGGTCCGAAGATTGGCTTGGAAAGATAAAGTTGAACTTGTTCATGCACAACTTCATCCTCATTTTCACTTATATATGAAGTTAGCTCACTGATTTTATCCTACACTGAATGCTGATATGTATCATCGTCGTCGTCGTCATTGAAAAAATAGTTGTTTTGAACAAAAACTAGTTCACAACACTTCACTGGATGTTGATTTCTTAGATCTATCAACTCATCATTCAATAGCTGGGATTGTGATTGCAACATATGAATGCTTGTTTGCATGACTCATAAACACGTGATAACATTTTCCAATGTTTCATTGATTAGTATCACTGCACTATTCTCGGTTGTTTCACGTTTCCAATAAGGAAACCGACTCCATGATTTTTAGCCATTGTTGTTCTTAGGCTCCCTTGTAATAGCTCGCTTGAATTTCATGCTTGCTTGTACTCTTGAACTCTCTTGCCTGTTTTTTCTCCCAGGAAGTTGAGGATGTCAGATACTACTGAAAATTCACCCCAACTCATGATTATTACAATGATTTGAGTTTTAGTCACTCAACCTTGTCAATTTTGACTCAAAATTACAATGACTCGTGGGTGTTGGGCTCGACCTAGAATGCACCCAAAAATTACATTTCAACTCAAGTTTAATTTCACACTTACAAAGGAACTATTGCAATTATATTTCTCAAAATTGATATTGATTTAGAAGTTGAATTGATGTAAACCAAAATGATTGTTGATATGGAATGTTGATGTGGTCGACAACGTGAACGTTTGAATGTGTGTAGTAGCTACTTGACATACTTGATTGTATGTGCATGGATGACATTAATTGTGTGCTTGAATTTCCTTAACTTGTTGTGTACTCCATGTATGTATTGTCATAGGCCAAATTGTAAGTGTACTTATATCAAAACTAGACATGAAACATCACATAAAAACATACAAAAAGAATATTCACCATCACACACAAAGACAATATCTTTAAACGCCCTTATTCAATTTTAAAACAAACTTAAGATGAAAAGCAAAACAAAATTTTGATTTATTATGAATATCCCACTTGTGATGACAATGTCCAAATACAATTTGGAGATTTAATGTTCTACATGTCCACATACCATAAACCATATTTGATTGCCACTTTAACTTTTGATAGGAATCAATAAACCTTATAACCCTTTTATAAGGTATGTTAATCAAACTGAAGGCAAAGTTGAATGTAAATACGAGAGTGTGAGAGAAGAGAGAGAAAATCCGTTGGGGGCCAATGACACTGCCTGTCTAGACCTCGATTCCTCGCTCTGTACACGTCACTGCGTGGCAAGACATAGAAATAGATCGTTGTAAATTAAATTTCTATTATTTATTTTTTTCTCGGTGCAGATCCGATCGATAAGGTAGGGTAGGCGTTTGATCAGAAATTATCAGTTGAGAATGGTAGACCGACTGTCATAGATCCGAGGAAATCTATGTCTACATTATAGCATGAGTTCTAAATACAAATACATTATAGCATAAGTTCTATCATATGATAAATACAAATATTTTAAATTTTTGTTAATAAAAATATTTTTATTTTTATTTTGGAATAAGTATAAATTCTTAAGGAGTTAAAAACATGTGAATATAATATATACACTATGATGCAATGATAGCGATATTAATGAGGCTACAATTCGATGCATATTGATTATCTAGAAATTATGTGCGGGATCTTCTTCATCATTTAACACCGTAGTATAAATTTATATACGATAATTCTTATTTCACGACACTCTAAACCATTGGACTTTCAATATAAATAATAGCAATGATAATGACAACAATGTCAAGTACAATATGGACTATGATACGAGAACAGTGAATATAAATTTGGATATAAGAACATTAAAAAGCACTATGTGGAGCAAATTTGGCTCTTGAGAAATCTAAGTGCAAACTGAATTAAAGTGTATTGTTCCATCGATCAATTGAGTATGAAGTCGGTTGGGGAGTATGAAGAAACGGAAAGTAATCCAAGCACCCTTCAAACACATCATGCGCCATATAGGAAAAAAATATAAACGATGTCATTTTTGATGCACCATATATGCAACTAATATAGGTTAAATCTGTGATGCGCCATATAGGCAACCAATATAGGCTATATTAGTAGCCTACATGGTGTGTGACATGTCTGAAGGGTGCTTACCCTTCTTTGGATTCTACATATTCCCTAGCCAACATAATACTTAATTAATTGATAGAACAATGCACTTTGATTTAGTTTTGCACTTAGATTTCTCATGAGCCAAATTAGCTACAAAGAGTTCTCTTTAATGTTATGATATCGTAGTCCATATTGTACTTGATATTGTATTATATGTGGTAGTTTTTGTCCATAGATAGTTATCTCTTGTGTCAATGAAGTTGTCATTGTGATAAGGTCCTCCAACAAGAGCATCTACTAAAACATTGCACCTACTAAAACATTAGAGTCAATTCCTTAGCAATTTGACCATGCAGTATATCATACTTTGCAACCAACATAAGATGAATCATATTTGTATGATACAATGGAGGAAGACCTATGGTGGACTTGATGAGGATAGTTTGGCCCATATCCCACCATGTATCTAGTGGCCCTTGGATTGCCACCTAGTATGTTACCGACCTAYAAAACTAAGGGCTTAGTCTATGGATTGAATATCACTGTYAGTTGAATTATTTGAAGATAATTTCRATACATTTTATCATCAATCTGAGTTTCGTAAACTTATGAAGTGCTAGGAAAAATATATACAGAGYCGAGTCTTGGAAGTGTTGGAAGATAAATTGTCACACCACACTTGTAGAAAATGTAAAAACACCCAGAGTAAACTATGTGCAAGAAAGTTTCTACTGCATGGATGACTTTCCCAACAAGGAATTACATGTCAGGTATGTCTAGCAATGTAGTTCCAAGCAACTTAGATTTGCTTAAGAAGGGTACTCTGTTTCTTGATCAAAACCAACCAAAGGATTGAGACCAGAGCATGCTTATTCTTGAATTTACACATCTAACTATATGCTTAAATCAAATCTAAAAACAACCTTCTTAAGAAAAAACTACGACCTCTTGAGATCAATATTATCCAACATTAGCTGTGTAGTAGAACCCTAGGTTGGCTCAACCAACAATACTCTGCAAGCTTCTTTATGTTGATATTAATGTCAAGAAAAACTAACATGGACTAACATAGAACTAATTCTTACTCCACACGACATGAAATTGAAATTGCAATGCAAAAATAAAATAAATTCACACAATGGAAAATGAACTGTTTGGGCAGCATATACCAGAGAGGGGGCCTTGCCTCTCTTGGCATACACTTCCAAGAAATACTATGATGGAAATCTCTTGATCTGCAACAAGTTCTTTATTCCATAATTCTCCCCATTATTACATTGATGCTCTCTTCAATCTCTCCTCTACCCCTCCTCATTACAATGATCCTCCTCAGATTTATACATATGGATTTCAAAATAAAGAAGGAAAATGGTTACAATAAAATGAGACAAGATCCCAAATACATGGATATACAACCATAAAAAAATTGATTAAGGCAATGGAGGTTAATTAATGGTTGCTGTATATGTTTGAATAGTATGGAATCCAACAACATAATCTTTGACAAAACCACATTCCCAAATTCATCCACAAGAGGCATAACTGCAGGAACTCGAGTGTTGCAAAATTTCTTGGAAAATCCTTCTTGAATATCTGCCCTTATATCTCAAACCAATTCGAAGTTTGGAAATTGACCCTTAAAAAAACCAATTTGGACCCTTCTACACAAAACTCATGTCTTGGATTTTCGAGATATATCTTCATCTTACTAGAAATCACATCATAAGTTGGCTGTCTGAAACTATTTACTAATTTTGATCATAACTTGGACGAAGTGCTTGGGGACTCACACGTGTGACCTGGGCATGATCATATGGGTACATAACTATCTAGAAGCATCCAACTATGATATCTATGTGCCCATTTCTCCATTGGACATGTGGAAGTATGGGGAACAATGATGGTGCTGCAGGAACTGTGCTGTAGGAAACCTGGAACTCACTACTGCAGGATCACATTACTAAACTCATAAAACCATCTTTAGAAAATCAACTTATAATTCTCATTAATTCACTAGAAATGAATGGAATACATGATAATTAACTACTTGAGCATATGGGGGCGTACCATGGTGCTTTTGCGAATATTTATGGTAGGAATGGAGATAAATGAGTAAATGGTGAGGTAAAATGACCAAGATGAATGATTAAAATGGAGGAAAAATGATGACATATTGGTGACCCAACATCTCCCCCACACCTGAGATTTGGCATGTCCTCATGCCAATGAAGTAGAGAACTAATGATCTCATAGTCAAACAAACCTAATCTACTTTGACTATACTTGCTTAATGAATTTATGATACTCTATATAGTAGTCAAAAAATGACCAACTATGGACATGGTAGGTCAATAAGGTGATGTGTAAAAGATTCACGTTTAGAGAACTGAATCCTCATCCTTTTCAGACTTGCTTTAAATACACCTACAAAATCTTGTTTCTTATCTTGGTCGTTTTCTACTTCTGCATATTTGTACTTGGTGATACTTTAAATAACATACTGAATATGATATTGTATATGTTGTTCTATTCTTTTTGTTTAGCCATACTTGTGACATATCTTACAATGGTAGAGTAAAATGATGAGAAGGTAAAGGATGAGCGATGAATCATATAAAAAAGGTAAGTTACAAAGCGAATGGAGATAAAATGAAATGGCATCATAGGATATACGCATGTCAAGCTTACAATAGTCTCTTATCATAATTCCCTACATTTTTAACAAATTAACAAGTTTCAAAAGTGCCTTTACCTCA
>ML808955.1:47351-65835 GCA_009831015.1 Picea engelmannii | reverse complement strand
CATGCTGTACAAGTCGGGTATTCTGAACAGACCAAAATTGAATAAAGTTTTATTATCTCTCATATATTCTTGGGTGGAAGGAAGGGGCAAGGATAGAGAGTTCAGATCTCTCTTTATATTGGAGGATTGTATCTTCCTCTTGGGGTTTTATCCCTCCCTTTACATTTGGAAGCTGTAGCTACCTTTGGAAGTCATTACTTCCCTTGAACAAAAACTATTGATTATTTCTCATATATTGTGCATGGTGTATTGTGGTGTATTGGTGTAACTCTTATACCATTGTTCATTTCTCATTGGATATAATTGAATGGTTTAATTATAAGTTGAAAAAGGTTTTAAATTGTACTTGATACTAATTCACCCCCCTCTTAGTATCAACATTTATGGGTTCACTCAAAGGGATACCATCGTAGTCCACTAACTCGTAAGCTCTTTTCTCCAAAACTCATTTGATGATATAAGGACCTCCACATAGCTTCAAATTTTCCGGCTCCTAGCATATACCGATCTTGTTTGTAAAGGAGAACCAGATCGCCTTTAAAGAAAATGCGTGGCTTGACATGTTTGTCGTATTGGGCTTTGACTCGTTTCTTCTGGGTTTCTATAAATAGGGTGGCATTGCGACGGGTTTCATCTAATTGCATGAGATACAATAGACGTTCTTCTTCAGCAGAAGTGTTTGGGAGAAGTTTGACGGCTAGTTTTAGGGAAGGTATCTCAAATTCAATCAGCAAGATGGATTCTAGACCATAGACTAACTAGAATGGTGTAAACCTGGTAGCAGACTTAACAGATGTCCGGTAAGCCCACAATGCTGAAAAAAACATCGTGTGTCAACTCGTTTTGTGAATCCCTATCATTCGTCAAAGCATGGTAATGAGGATTTTGTTTATTGCTTCAACTTGGCCATTGGCTTGTGGGTAATAGGGTGTTGATTTTTCATGGCGAAGACCCAACTTTTCAGTGAGTTCGAACATCATGAAGTTTCTAAAGTGGCTACCGTGGTTAGTAATGATAGCTTGAGGAACACCAAACCGAGAAATCATGTGATTGAATATAAATAATGTTGAAGTCCTTCCGGTATTGTCAAATGTTGGCATCGCCTCGGCCCATTTCGTAAAATAATCCATTGCTACAATAATGTATCCATGCCCCCCAGCTGAGTGAGGGTGACATGTCATGAAATCGATACCCCATTTTGCAAAAGGACCAACAGAGACCACAGGGTGTAGAGGAGCAGTGTGTGATCGTATTTTATTATTGTAGGTTTGGCAAGCGTGGAATTTTTGGATGGCAATTATACAATCGTTGAATAAAGAAGGCCAAAAATAACCGGCTCGTAAGATCTTCTGGGAAGTAGCATACCCAGACATGTGACCACCACAAGCTCTAGAATGGCAGTCATTTAGGGCTTTCTCGGCTTCTTCAAATGTGAGGCAGTGTCGAAAAACAGAGTCAATCCCATGGCGATAAAGAGTATCACCGAGGATAATATACTGATGGGCTTGGTAGCGTATTCGACGTCGGTCAGTGTTGGACAAAGTGGGCTAGAAAGTCTGGGTTTGAAGATATATGATGATATCTCCGTACCAAAGGTCATCAGAACTAATCAGGAAAAGGGATTCATCGGGTAATGAATCTGCTGCTACATTTTTCGTCTTAGAGCAGGGAAGGTCGCATATCAACTCGGAAAACACCAAGGATTTCTTGGACTTAGCATGTTCAAATTCTAAGTCAAACTCTTGGACTATTACGATCCATTTGGAGTATTTTACCCCTAGCAATTGGTGCGTAAGAATGTGCTGCATAGGGTTGCAGTTAGCAATGACCGTGGTCTTGCGAGAAATGATATAGTATCGGAAATGTTGAACAACTTGGATGGTTTCCAAGGCCAGTTTTTCAACATGTAAATACTTGGTTTCGATAGTCGTGAGACTCCGACTCAAGTAATAGATGACATGTTCGTCATGAGAATCATCCTTCTGGACGAGAACCATAGCAATGGTATAGTCCGAGGCTACGAGGTAAAGGAAATAATCCCGACTGTAGTCAAGTTGGAAGAGTAGTGGGGTACGTGTCAAAGACAGTTTCAAATCTTCAAAAGCTTTGTTGGAAGTGGTATCCCATATGAACTTAGAACCTTTCTTGAGTAGTCGCGTAAATCCAAGAGTGAAATGATGGAGAAAGTTTGCCTTCCCTTGCAAACTTTGTAACTGGTGAAGTGAGGAAGGAGGAGGGAGATTGAGAATCACCTCAACCTTCAAAGGATCTACCTTGATCCCTTGACGTGAAACAATAAAGCCTACAAGTCTGTCGGATTCTACGCAAAAAACACATTTGTGGGGATTCAAGCATATATGGTAAAATTGACATCGAAGGAAAATGACACGGAGGTGTATTGGATGATCTACACGGTGCATGGAATGAGCAGGTAAGTCATCTAGATATGGCTGCACAATGTGCTTTATATCGTGAAAGGCATAAGACATAGCACGTTGAAAAGTTGTGCCAGTATTCTTTAAACCAAATGGAAGTTTCCGGTAGGCGAAAGTGCCCCAAGGACAAATAAAAGTGGTCTTGTGTTGGTTTGCGGGTACGATATTGATTTGATTATATCTGGAGAAACCATCCATCAGAGAGAAAATTTCACTACCGGCACAATCGTTGACGATCTGGTCAATGAAGGGGGTAGGAAAGTTGTCTTTAGGACATGATTTGTTAATGTCCTTATAATCAATGCATACACAGATTGTGCCTTGTTTCTTATCAATCAGAACAAGATTGGAAACCCAGTCAGTTAGAGCCACAGGGTAAATAAAGCCAGCTTTGAGAAGTTTCTCAACTTCAAGCTTGATAGCGGCTGCTTTATGTGGTGGACCAGACGAAGTCATTTCCGGACGAGTTTAGCACCTGGGTATGTCTTAATATCATGTACCACAATGTCGGGGTCAATCCCCGACATTTCTTCATAGCTCCATGTGAAGACGTCACAAAATTATTGGAAAAGAGACTTGTAGGTGACAACTTCATCATGGGAACACGAAGCTCCAATATGCACATTTTTGAAAACTCCAAGTTTTATGGATATGTCAAGGGGGATGGTGGGTGAGATATTACTTAATTTCCCTTCGAAGAACATATCGTGTGTAGACTCGGGAATGGTAGAAATGATGACAACGGTCGACGGGGTCAAGAGTCGTTGGTAACCCTCGATGGTGCGTTGTTCCAGGAAGAGGATGGAATGATGATGCCCATCGTCCCAAGGGGTATCTTCCATGGACATAACATACATAATCATCTCGTCTGTAGGAAAAATGACGCGGAATGGATCTGGAGATAAATCACCAAGAGAGGGGGTTGCCAATTGAATGACTTGATAAGCAGATTCGACCGGACTCAAAGGCATTTCGTCATCATAACGAAGATGATCGCTGGGGTTGGGTACTATCCATGGGTCATAAGATGCAGGGGTTCCGTGAACAGAGGTGGAGATCATGTTGATCAAGGCAAAAAATGGGTGTGGAACATCGGGTGGTGGGGTGGGGAAAGTACCCATCAAAGAGGAATCTTTAAGAAGACCCACACTGACGTTCTCATATCCAGGGGGGGTTTATGCAATGAAAGGTATGTTTCCGGTATGTGCATCAGAGTGAAAGAATGCCAATTGGTCTATGGTAACTACTTTTACTTGATGTGGGAAACACACGACATGGAAAAGAGTGGACACAACTTCATGCATGGAATCGATCCAGCTACGGCCAAGTAGAAGGTTGTAATCGAGAGGAGCGTCAAAGACCTCCACTTCAACGTTGACCGTTTTTCCTTCTAACGTAATAGGCAACGAAGGGAGGACACCGTAAGGCTTAAAACTAGAGCCATTGAAGGATTTGAGCATGTTGTGGGATTCAGTCAAAGGAGGAGAGCCGATGGCTTTCCAACAGGTAATAGACATGACACACGTCAAGGCACCCTCATCAATAACTATTCTACAAATGTTTTTGTTGGAGACAATAACTTGTATTTGGAATGTGAGTTGAGGGGGTAACCTTGGAATGTGATCTTCCAAGTCAAAAATTATTAAATTTGTATCCGTAGGGTCGATTCCACCAATATCTTTCAATAGTGCCTTCCGTTGTATAGGAAAACTCTGAAGGACTTTGAGGACTGACATCGCGGACGGTGCTTGGGCCAGATCTTCGACAATACTGTAGTTCTGGGTGGTACGTGCATGGGGATTGAAAGCCGATTTTCGAACAACACCCTTTGGGGGAGGGCTAAGAACTATATCTAGGCTCGGTCATTCGAGATGAAGAGGACCATTGGTAGGTGGAGTCATGGGAGATGGTTGGACCAATGAAGGAGGTATTGCATCAACCTTCTCTTTGGAGGAAGGATAATCTTTGGCTCGAGTGGTAAGTGTGATGTCATTCTTCTTTGAATCACCTGTACACATTAAGACATAATATGTATTGGAGGGGGAAGTTTGGTCATGAATGACCAATTGGGCCTATTATTGAGAGGGGAAGGGTTGTAATAACACGGTCGGAGTGGGGAGTTTCGGGGTCTTTTGAAGGAACTTAGTAACCTCGTCTCGTCGTGGACAATCCTTAGTGTAATGATCATCACCACAGATAAGAAAAGGGTATCGAGGTTTACGATTATCCCTATCATCAACAGGTGGTGTTTTGGTTTTCTCAGATTGCGGATTATTTTTATCCTCCTTGTTCTTACCCTTTCCCTTTTTGGATTTAATTTTTTCGGCGGGGGTAGATTGAATAGAGTTTACCTCAGAGGTCTTACTGGTGGGAGGGGTAGGAGACAAAGAATTTTGAACATTATAAGAAATGGGTTTGGGGTTGTTGCTAGAGGTTTGTATGGAATGAGGTTGGGCATTGAAAGTGCTAATCACACCGTCAGCTGCATGAGAAGCAGTAGGAGTAGTTGAAGTAGCGGAAGTAGAAGGATGAGGTGCATCAGGGAGTAAGTCATAAAGAGTAACCATTTGTGAGTAAACAAGGTCGAGGTATTGAGCACGATTGATTTCGTGTTCTTCTGTGACAAATCCACCCATGGTGATGTCACGAGTGATGTCATTCATGAATGATTTCATGAACCACTCTGCCAACAACTGATCGAGAAGTTCGAGTTTGATGAGATGTCGTCTCTGTCGCCACTCATGAATGTGATCAGAGATATGAGTGACTTTGGTTTGTTTGAAAGAAATCAAAATCTTGGTTCCTATTTCGTAGTGGATCGGTAACTGGTAGTGGGTGAGGAAAGCCATAGCGAGGGTGTTGAAGTCGGTGAAGAAGCCTCGTGGTAATTCTATATACCACTTCACGAAGGAACCTGTGAGGGTTCGCTGAAAAAGGAATAAATGAATAGAGTCATCCATCAAGGAGTTGGATGAGCACCAAAGGTGAAAAGTCTTTACATGATTGTTCGGGTCCTCTCCCAGTTTACCATCAAATTTAGGGATGTCGGATGGTAGTTTGGTCAGTATGGTGAGCAATTGAGGAGAGTGACAGATCAGATCATTTAAAACCCTCGACAAATTAGGGAGGTCCAGGGTGGCTAAGAAGGGTAACTGTCTATTCACATGTGGGCACTAGTGACTTTGGGGAGGGAGTCCCGTCGGTAGACCAGTGGGACCATAAGCAGTTTGCATATAATGTGAAGATCCAGGCAGATTCAGTGGTTGGTGTGGAGGCAAGTAATTCATAGGGTTTTACCCTTGAACAGGGGTGTGGGGTTGAGCGTTCGAGCCCCAAATAGGATTAGACGTGCCTGGATATGGTTGGCCTGTACTAGGGGGTATGATGGGGCTAGCTTGAGGCTGTTACCCCCCAGTCAAGTGAGGATTATGTTGTATAAGATAATTCCAATACTGGGCGAAGGATGGAGGTATGTTTTTTCCATAGGGTGGGGTCGGTGGGGGTTTCCCTCCAATCGGGGGTTGCGTCCTAGTTGGGATTTGTCCTGCAAAAGGGGTTTGGGTTTGGCCTCCTTGGTGAAATTTTCCACCAACAGGAATATGGTAATTAGGTGTGAACGGCGGGATGGTACCACTAGGGTCGATGGCTCCGATAGAGGATGGGAGAGGTCCTCTGAAAGGGGGTCGAGGAAGTGTCGGAATAAAAACAAGAATAAGATGGTGCCCAGAAGAAGTGGAAACGCCAGGAGTCCCGGATGAGATTTGTGTAGGAGCGGGAATAGAAGCATTCAATGCATGATATTCGGGCGAAAGGGTTGGGCTGAATTTGGGCGAAAGAGGTGTGCCAATGGGGGCTTGGATAGCCACTGTAATCCTGGTGTGAGGACTCGTAGTATCTAGGACCATTATGTAATGGACTGTTTGTAGAGGGATAGTCAAGATATGGTTAGCTGGCAGAGCGTCTGTACCAGGAAAATAATAGGCAACAGTAAAAGGTACTGCGTCTGGATCAGATGTTTCGGGCAGCTTAGGTGCGACAGTGATATCAACGCCTGCTCCTGAGCCAAAGATATCTCGTCTAAAATTCCAGTAGTCCAAAAAGGATCTTGACCCTCAGGGCCTATGAAAGGTCCAGTTGGTGATTCAGAAGATTGAACAACTATATCTTCGAAAGAATTCACTCGCACAATACGTCTCCCAGAGTCGGGAGGAAGTCAAAAGTCCTCTTGAGAATTGGTAATTTAAAACCATTCTAAACAGTTAGTTCTTTCCATTGGTGGAGTGGAAACGTCTTGGACCTCACTCTGTTGAGGAGATCCCTCCGGTGAGTTGGTAGGAAAGGGTTGAGAACCTTCCAGATCTTCTGGGGGTAGGCCTTGCATTCTATGTGAACGGCGTGGAGGGTCAATTGTGATCGAGTTAGAATTTTACGAAAGAAATTCTATGGCAAACTTGGGTAAACAAACAACATGCGCTAATAAAATCTAACAAGCAAAACCAAGAAAACAAGACCTTCTAATTCCGAAGTCACTAGTTGGTGATGAAATCCAACGTCACAACGACGAGAGAAGAAGGGGCTGGGCCAGGGTGGAAAAGTTACGTTGACGACCTGCTTAACGAACTTACACCCTGGTGCAAGATCCCACAAACAATCGTGGGTATACCCTCCAAGGATCCCGAGTGAGTCTGGCCAATGTCGATTCCAGGTACCGTGAAGACTTACCCCTTCAAAGTTACCTTGTGTAAGACCCTAAGAAGATATGCTACTAAGGTTACCACCAACAACAATAATGCCTGGGGGAACAATCGACAGTCCGATCCACATGTAAGGGCATGGTATCTAGCCTGAAATTAGCTTGAGAGTCTTCCACTCATCATTTTGGGTATACCTTCAAGTGACCCCTGTAATATGTGCAATATCTACACCAATATCAACAAAGTAGGGTGAGTAACTCTGTCAATCTCAATGCGACCTCAGGTTTGACCCTTGTGTGAGAAGGGCTTCCCAGGACAAAATGCTGCAAATGGAATTTGACACTCCTTATCACAAGATACTATTGTGTGTTTTGTGCTTTGGAGAGTGTGTCTCACTGCCTATTCCAAAGCTCTAGCCTAGCTAATGTTGGTGTAAAAGAGCCCTAGAAAAAGTTACTAGTTGAATTTTAAAATTGCACAATATTATTAAAGGCTATTGTTATTCAAAAGGAGATGGAAATGAAACCAATGTTGTGTGAGACTCTGACCCAACAATGCATAAATAGTAATGAATGAAACAATTTTTTGTTCGATGAATCCTATTTACAGGAGGGAAAGAGGAGTTTTCTAGAACAATGTGAACTACGATGTATGATCTTCTCTGAAATGTAATATCAAACAACCATGAACAATGAAAATTCCCTATTCGTTCTCTTTCAATACTTGAATGCCAATATTTTCGAATAAAAAGTTGCTTAAAAAAAAATGTCTTTAATTTTTATTAGAAACCAAGCAACAGGGATGGAACTAAGAAAAATTAAGCAACCGACGAAAAATAAATACACAACAAACACCCAAATTGATCTTTCAATGAAGACAAAAATAACAAACTGACAAGACCAGTCTCTTCAAACGCACATGGGTAACAATTTTCCAAGTAATAAGTAATTTAAAAGGACAATTAATCTCAACTTTTAATCCAATCAAAGGCTCTCAACCAAACAAGCACTCGGATTTCAGAATCAGAGATTATACCCTTGTTAAGAAAAGGTCAAGAGGTAAAAATTGAGAAAAAATGAACAAGAAGAGATTTCGATTTCTGAAAACTAATGATTCGCGAGATTTGAAGTCAAGAAACATTCAATCACTAGCCATAGAAGTTCTTTCTAGACACACCAACCAATCTGGGCATCTGAAGACACAAAAGACTTAATCCAAAATTTTTACAAGTGAGTTCACAGTCTGACAGTGGGGTACAGTGCAAGAATTAAGGATTCTCACAGGCTAGACACAGACAGATTGCGAGAAGTTTGCATTGAACTGAACACTAGGGTACGAACCTCAGTTATTCTCACAGGCTACAAAAAGGTGTAGTGCGAGAGGTTTGTAATCAAGCCAATTTTGGAAAAATGACAGGACTTTTGAAGGAACTTCTAGAACCAGGGAGTCTGTGAGGATCTCCTCAAAACTTAGAGATTAATTGGGAATGAAAAAGGGTAGGTCAAAAGAAAATGGCCAAGAAAAAACCACCAAAATGGGTTGTATCCCTAGTGGAGTCGCCAATTTTGTTATCGGATAAATTGATAGGCGCGGACACTAACAGATCTCCCTAGATCCACTTGGATCTAGAACAAAACAAGACAGGACACAACTCTTTCCCTAAGTTGCAGTCATTGAATCTACTAATAAGAAGGAATGAGTGACATACCTTTATATCGCTTCCTTGGGTCTCTGTTGTTCCCGCTTTGCTCCGGTGCTCTTGTGAAATCAGGTCCAAGAGAACACAAACCAACCAAAGTGAAGATAGAAAAGTATATTCAATGTCAACCTATGCATATGATCAAGGAGTTATGCAATAAAATAAGAGTAATTTTATGGGAAAGGGACATGCCGCTGTATTATATTAAATGAAAGTAGAAGATACAACCAAATCGCCTTTATGTCACAAGCTTCCTTTCAATGACCCTTGGTTTCAACACACACACTTGCTCTACACTTGCATGAAGAAGATCCAATACAACTTGATAGACCAAATAGAGTCTTCAAGCTTCTATCCAAGCAGAGTTCTTCACACAATTCCTTCACCAATTCTTCATTCAATCTTGCTTAACGTTTTCCAGGAGAAACCTTTCAATATATAGGAGAAGGAATGATGGTTACATGGATGAGGATGATCCCACTAAATCTGATAAGTTAGTAGGATGCCAACCATGCAAATGCCAACTCATCTTCTAGAAGATTCCCTTCTAGAACCTTCGTGACCTCTTCTCTTTTCCAAGCTTTGAAACAGGTTCACACCCTACCTATAGAGAAGACTATGAATAGTTCACACCCTAAGTTTGGGTTGCTTGCGAGAATGAAGGATTTTCGCATCCTGTAATATAGGTAGCCCGAGAACTCATCTTAAAAATGTGTTTTTTGGAAGGAGACAATAGTCACTTTCTCAGGCAAAAAGTCCTTGTGGGAGCCTGAATACATCACTTGTAGAGACATCACCAGAGTGACCAAAATCATGTGTAACAATAACTATCTAGAAGCATCCAAATATGATATATGTGTTCCCATTTCTCCATTGGACACATGGAAATATGATGAAAAATGATGGTTATGCAGGAACTATGCCACAAGAAACCTCTAACTCACTATTGCAGGGTCACATTACTGAACTCATAAAACCATCATTAGAAAACCAAGTTATAATTCTCATTAATTCACTAGAAATGAAGGAAATACATGATAATTATCTACTTGAGAATACGAGGGTGTATCATGGTTCTTGTGAATATTTTTGGTAGGAATGGCGATAAATGAGTAAAGGGTGAGGTAAAACGATCAAGATGAATGATTCAAATAGAGGAAAAAAATGACATATTGACGACCCAACAATCACTTTAGGATTTCTATCTTTTAGTTCCATTGAATTATCTTAGAATCCATCAATTAAATTTGGTTCCCAAATAAAATTTATGACATCATGGGGTTTATGACTATCATATCCATGACTTAGCAAATTCCAATGATTCATATGGATCCACTTCTTTGGTGGGGCATTGTAATTTATTTCTAATAGAAGACAGATAATCAGTGCAAACAATGAGAAGGAATGAGTCACTTGTCACGATATGTGTATTGTTCCAGTTCCACCAATACAATAGTCGACTCGAGTACAGAAAGAAGCACTACTTTAGTCCATTTTTTGACTTGCTATTAAGATAAAATAACACATGTATAATGTATTCATGAATACGAATTGATGTCACATGAAACTAGGTGTTTGTTATACATTATAATCATTCTTTTGAAGGCATGCACACATAAAATAATCAACTTTTTCTTCGCATTGTTGCATCACTAGTAGGTTTTGCTCCACCCTATCTTTCATGAGCAACTAATCACAAACGATATATAATTTCAAGTGTAATCCTATTTCTAAATTAATTGAGTTGAAAAGATAACATAGTTAGTAATCATGAGCAACTGATCACATATGAGATATAATTTCAGATGTAAGCCTATTTATAAATTAATTGATTTGAAAATATATCATAGTTAGTAACCCATTATTTTTCCTAGCATCGATGTATACACTTCATGCTTGCTGATGGCGATGAAAAGTACAATGAACTAGAAATAATTTAGGGGACCGAATGAAATTTAGAATCATAATCTAGTTGTTTCAATGCCACAACCATTAAAAAAATGGTCAATTTGTTGTTAACCCACTCTCACTCTAACCTTGGATGCAAGCACTTGGATCCCTTCATATTTAACATCCCAACTGAAATGTTTCATGGCTCATGTTGTCCCACATAGTGAACCTTCATTTTCATTCATGTAGTTCAAGTAGCACTGATCTTGTGTTGCTTTATGAATACATGTGGCTTCCCACAAGAATTCATGATGTACCTTGTTGGAAAATTGGTTGTCGTTGATGTCAACCCTAGAATAATTCTAGAAGCCTCTATAAGTGATGGGTGTATCTGAATAAGTCTCCAAAGTGGCCCCTTTATGGTGTAACTTTAGGCATGGCCCTCATGGGAAGACACTTTGAAGAAGTCTACTATTGGAATATTCACTAATACTGAGAGGGGGGGTGAATCAGTATTGAGCACTTTTTACCACTTTTTAACCAAAATATGTAAACAATAACTTATCAACAATTCCATTCACTTATGATTTCATTTAACATGTCATGAACATAAAACCATAAATAGTACCATTCAACAATGCATCACATCATACATAGTGCACAAGATATTTTTGCGTGGAATCCCAAATGGGAGAAAACCACAAAATGTTTTCTTATATATCAAAAGATTACATTCATAGGAAGCACCAACTTCCAAAATTATCCAGCACCAACTAGAAAGAGGAACCAACCCCCTGTTTACAGGCTCCAACATGAAGGAAGCTACAACTCCCCTAATTCTCCAGCTCTAACTGGAAGTAGGCTCCAACCCCCTATTTTACAGGCTCCAACTTGAAGGAAGCTACAACTCCCCAAATTCTCTAGCTCCAACTGGAAGGAGGCTCCAACCCCCTAGTTTATAAGCTCCAACCTAAAGGAAGATATGAATTCATATATTCTTTAGCACCAACTGGAAGGAGGCTACAACCCCCTTTCCTTTCCCCTTCAATCCTCCCTGAAATATAAATGGAGACTCAAACTGTCATTGAAATTGTCACCGATAATCAACCTATCATTGAAACTGTCACCGATAATAAACATGTCACTGTCACTGGTAATAAACCTGTCACTGTCATTGATAATGATACATCATCATATCATCACATCATCATCAAAAAATCCATATCTACTCACATAAATCACATTCCAAAATCACCAAGAACATCTCTCAACCATATTCCCAACATCACCAAGATATGCATCAAATCATGTGCCAGAATATGTGTGCCATAATATTCGTAAATAGTGTACCAAAGATATGCCAAAATATGTCTCAAGAATGTAACATACCATCCATAAACCATGTACCAAGGATATACCAATATATGTCTCAAACATATGCCATATCATTCATGATGTCCCTCAACCATGTACCAAACGATATTCCTCAAAGAATATACCAAAATACACCCAAAACCATGTGCCAAATATCCAAGATTCTCCTCAAACCATGTGTCAAAAGAATGCCTTAAGCATGTGCCAAACTATCCAAGATATGCCTTAAGAATATACCATAACCACCAATATATGAACATTAAAAAACATAAAAAACATACCTTACATTCTGTAAAACCTGGTATATTAGATCTCATATCACCAACATATTTCTCTAGCCATATGCCAAAGACTCTTCAAGATATTCCTCAAGGCATGTACCAAAATATCCAAGACATACCTCAAAACATATAGACAAACATACATTTCATCACGAGGAAACCCTAATGCATCATATCTCTGATCATCACACCCTTCTCAACCTCAACATCAAGAGAGTTACACCTTCTTCAAAAGCATTTCACAAATCCGAGACTCATACACTGTTAACCGCATAAATTCATGCTTTTCTTCACTGTGACCCATGTACATCTACGGTTTTCTCTACTACAATCCGCAGATGACTTGAGAAAACTAGTGTAGTCACCTCTGTACTCCTTTCTCTCCTTTCTCCTTGGCCATATTGTCTTCGCTGAGATCACCAATCCTCCTAGCACAAGTGAAGACCCACTTATGCTAGTTCCATACCATAAAACCACACTTGGATAGATGAACACATGAGAGGTTCTTGATGTGTATTTATACTTTTCGAAATGTCTCCTTTATTTGACTTTAGGGCCGGCTTGTAACTTCTTGTTGCAACATTTTTTTCTCCATTAATTGATTTGGGGCCAGCTTGTAACTTCTTTAACCTCAAAATCGTGGCTTCTTGACCATACTTTAGGGTTTCAAATTTAAGAGAGTATAACTTCTCAACCGTGAGGAACCACATGGCGTGCCACCTACCATTGGAAACAACATGACATAGAATATCCATCTAAGAGGGCTTTTCATGAAGTTATGATGCACTTCACCCTCTTTTTCCTCAAACAACTCCGAGATTCATGACCACACCTTTGAGGCTTTTTGTAGACTTATTAAAAGTGTCTTCCCATGAGGGCCATCCTTAAAGCTACACCATAAGGGTACAACTTTAGAGACTTATTCAAATACACCCATTACTTCTAGAGGATTCTAGACTTATTATAGGGTTGACATCACCCATTACTTCTAGGGGCTTCTAGACTTGTTCTAGGGTTGACATGAATGACAACCAACTTTCCAATAATCTCCCCCTTTGGCATTGATGAAAACACTCATTCTCCCCCTGTGACCATTTCTCCCCTTATCTTCATGTGCTTTGATATTTCTCTCCCCCTTTGACATCAATGGAAAAGGGTAATTCCCTATGACAATATAACTTATTTTAACAATCTCACTCCCCTTGTCTTCATTCTTCTGATATTTATTTCCTTCTTTTTTTCTTTCTCTACCCCTTTGACATTAAGGGTAACTCCCTCTAATGATTTCTCCCCCCATATATTCTTCTACAAGACATCGTGTAGATCAATGTGGGGCTTCTTGTATATGCTGTCTTTCCTCTCTTTCAATGCTTATTTTCCATTGTTGCTTCATGTTACTGCAATCACTAACCTACATTAAAATCATTCATGTTTGACTTCAAGTATTCATAGATTGAGATATCTTCACTGAGCTGACATCAACGACATAATCATTCAACAATTTTCCCTTGACAATATAACTCCTCCTTGTTAGAACATTATAGAAATTTTCAAATAAAAATCAAATTTTGAAGTCCTTTTGTTTTGGTCTTTTCAAAATAAATTTCATATGTTTCTGTTACATCTTGACATGGAATATCAAATACCAACCATTAAAAAATTAGCAGTCATCTGAATCGACAGTTCCCGTGACTTCGAAGTTCTAGAATTTCAAAATGGTTTAAGCAAAAGAGAAGTATGAAGTTCACTTCAAGAATTCACGATTCGGGAGTTCAATCTCAAAGTGTTCAAAGCCCTAAAAAAAATCCTGAAGTCACGAACTTCCGAAGTCCCAGAGACATGAACTCCCACAGAAGTATTTTGAAATAAATCAATCGATGCGTCATATGCCACTTGTCAATATTTAGTTGTGTTGACATGTGGCACTCTTTTTTGGGCACCTTAGTCACATCATTCACATGATTTCAGGTGACACATGTCACTCAATTTTTATGACATGTAATCAACTATGATGTCATTACTGCCACATCACTTCATGAGATTTTCCTTCGGGAGATCAATCAAGAACAAATTCAAACGAGTGCTAGAGCACCGAAGTGCCGAAGCACCCGAATGATCGTAATAATAAATCACTAAAGATTAATGGGCTAAGCAAGTTTAAGTAGGTGTGATTAATGGTAAGTAATCAATCCATGAATTCAGACTTCGGGGAAACTCTATTAACCACTAATGCAAACTAACGAAGCCCTGGAGCTCCGGAGTCCCGGAGTCTCGAAGGACTTAAAGTTAAAGTGACCTTAAGCCATGATCAATTAAAACAACATAATAATTAAAGGTCGACTAATTGCTTCGTGAATTCGGCCTTTGGGAGATATCTATTATTCCTCATTCAAAACTCATGAATACCGAACCACTAAAATACCTTATCTTAATTACAATAATTAAAAGTGTATTTAACATGGCTAGGGTAAAATATTGGGAAAATCTAGTGACCGTCAGGTAATAAATTTGAGATTTGGTATGATTACTTTGTCAATAGATTAATGAGAGGATACTTAGTGATTAACATTTCTTTAAATACATATATTTCAAACTTCATATCATTTTTCCATTAACATTCAAAACCTTTTCATTCAGTAGTTTGAATTCAAATATTTTTACTTCTCAGAGGAGGGTCAACATCAACATTTGCAAAATCATGGCACCGCATAAAGTAGGAAAGAAGCAGGATTCATTTACTGAGGAGTCAAACCCAAATGAAAACATTCTTTTAGATAATACCGCTCGACTCGAAGACGTCATTAAATCATGGAAGCATGTTTATGACATTTTAGAGAAGGAAATTTCTCTCTGTTTCGATGATTCAGTTGGAGAAGGAGATGAGTCATTTTCAGCCAAGCTAAGTCAGGTGGCTAAGTCAGAACTACACAGAGTTGCAGATCGACTGAAATTAATGCCATATATTGATATGATAAGCTGGGCCTTAGAGCATGTGGATACCTGGACGAGAACCATCTACAGTCACCAGAAGACCATTTGCGGCTCCTTTCAACCCGAGGACATTCAAGTAATGTACAAATTAACCCCCAACCCCAAATATACTTACAATGCATCATTTATAATGAAGTTTGATGATGATGAATGCACAAAATATGGCATAATTGTTCATGATATAGTAAAATCCTAGTAGGGAAATCAAAATAAATTCAAAACTAATAGATAGGGTATATATTCTACAGCCTCTTGTGATGCCCATATTTCGTACATTGCCATGATGCTTTGTAGAAGGTTTGGAAAGAAAAATACTGCACACTTTACCATAGAGTGGGTTCCTATAATTCATGAAGTTGTTGAGGGATATACTTTTGATTGGGGAAAAATGTTGCCAGATAACCTAGCTAAACAAATCGGGGATTACAAAACTCAGAAGTCTAAAGGAGAACACGCTCCTTTGTATATGTCTGCAATTTGTTTCAGAACCTCATTTCCTGTTATGAATTGGAGCTGGACTTCGATTGTCACTGAGCCCATACATTTCTATCATTCTAAATTATGGGAGGAAAATGCAAAGGATTCTTTTTATGAAATTTGTCACAATGTGGTCATTCCAATTCATGAAATTATCCATGGTCAGCCTCCCCCGAGAATTTTAGAACAAATTATTGGGAATTTAGGTGCCATTGCAGTTTGGTACATTGAGGAAAGCTTCTCTTACATTAAATTTTTCGGTTGCTTCGACTCTCCACATGCTCTTCCCAAATTCATACAAGACAAACTTGTTTACAGAGAAGTAGCCTATCAGACAGTTTCAGTAGGCATTACCAAAGAGAGGAAGGCCGCACAGAAAATAGTTTGGACAACCTTTCCCATACAGGTTGGCATATTCTCATTATCCGACTTTGGACATGATAAGGTGGAGGCTTTGACCTTAGAATAAATTAAATTGGTTTACATTGAATACAAAAGGCATGATCCACATAGGATGGTTGAAAATCATTTAGCTCAATTCAACATGAAGAGATACATCCATGAAGATTCACCCTATGACAAATTTTCCAAAGGAGTTAGATCATATGATGAGGTTGTATCCAGATTTCAAAGTCTTCCTCAAGAAAAACAATCAGGTTTCCTTAGGTTTCAAAAGCACAGAAGGAACAACCTACCTAAAATCTTGCAGGAAGAACAAAGGCTTGATCCAACTACACATGTGGAAAAATCAACAGAGCTCAAGCAACATGACTTGCCCAAAGACAAAACTAGGGAAGTGGAAAAGATACCAGGAACATTGTCCAAGGATGCAATAATTACAGGAATATCTATACCAGGTAAAAGTGATCAAGAATTATTAACATCATTTGAAGCTTTTATGAAGCATGGGAATAATTTTCCTCTATCATTGCCAATAACTGAAACGCCAATGAAAGATACCACAAATCAAGGAGGATCTATTGCACTTATTTCTCCCATACCATATTTGACTCCCCTAGAAACAAGTTTTGATTTACCTTGTTAAGAGGTTATCAATATAGATGACCTAACACCTATTGGACCTGAAGATATGCTTTCATCAGATTTCTTTTTCAAAAAGAGAAGGAAGGCTATCATACAAAGAGAATCTCAACAAAAGGAGGGAGGAATTACCAAAAAACATAAATGATATATTATGGACATGGACATAGTGACCCTGAATTAACAAAAGAAGTTGCAGATTCATTGAGAGCCTTTGCAACTGCCAACTTGTGGTCAGTGGATAATTTGAGAAAACAACTTGACTAGAATAATCTTTTGATTGAAAATTGCATAATGATATGCAACAGATGGAAGTGACTTCCTAAGAAAGAATCAATTTTGATATGAATAAAATCAAACAAGGTTTTGAACAACAAATTAAGAAATTAGAGGATAAATTGAAATTAAGTGTTGAAAATCAACACTTGAGTAATAACATGATATCCCAATGCGATACATTAGTAAACCAATTGTAGGCTCGAATAACCTCATTCGAGAGCATAGTAATTGACATTTCTACGTTCAAGAAACAAGCATGAGAGGTGAATGAGAAGTTGAAAATTGTCCAGCAGGATCTATATGAAAGTTTGGATATCATTCAAAGACATTATCAGGTAATCAATAATTATTTGAAGAATATTTATGAAAAGGAGAGGGAGTTTTTTATGGCCAGATCCAAATTCCAAGAATTTATAGTATGGAGGCAAAAGCTCAATGTACCTGGAATTGCCCCTTTTTCACAATTTGAGCAGATAACAGGAGAAATTGCTTTAAAGGTCTGGGAGAAAAATCTTGAAGAAATTAAAAGGTTAGTTAGAGAGGCAAAATAGGCTTGTCTTAATGATTTTTCAGTTGTAGATATGGAAATGGAAGAAATTGATGTCAATAGTATTCATGATACACTTGGACAAATTGAGATAAAAAAGAGTAAATAAGATCTAAAGAAAAACATAGAGAATGTAAAAAATGCTATACTACAGGTAAATCATGTTGATTTATGAATGGTAAATGATCTTCTAGTGAAACCAAGTTTACAACATCAGATCACACAACAAGAAGTTGTTAAAATTAAAGAAAATCTACCATTAGTCCATAAAAAGGCTTTTTCATTTGAATTAAATGCAAATATCGAACCCTCCAAATTTTTTATTGAATTATTGGATCTAAATGCACAATTAAAGGATCAGAATAAACCAAGTACATCCATGAGCAAATAAAGGGTGAATGAATTGCCAGCAAGCGAAAGAAATATCAACAGATGCTCAATATATTCGTTATATCTTTTAGTTTAGATTGTATTCTATTTTGAGAACTAAGAAGGTGGAATGTATAACCACTTTTGGTTATGACAATTTTTTTTAGAAATAAATAGATTAAATATGTATTCAAGGCTTCTTCTGGATGAATGTAAAGAGAACCTTCTTTATGCCAATTTGAAAGAGAAGACAACGATTCTACATTTCATTTCCTTGAGTTGTGTGCTTTCTGTGTATTGTCATTTCGTAATATTATTTTCTTCACTCTATGACTCTTAGATTGAAAGACTACAACTTAGTAACACATCTAATGTGGTCCATATAATCAGAAGTTTGTTCAGCTAAA
>ML808955.1:0-47251 GCA_009831015.1 Picea engelmannii | reverse complement strand
GCTTTGCTCCGGTGCTCTTGTGAAATCAGGTCCAAGAGAACACAAACCAACCAAAGTGAAGATAGAAAAGTATATTCAATGTCAACCTATGCATATGATCAAGGAGTTATGCAATAAAATAAGAGTAATTTTATGGGAAAGGGACATGCCGCTGTATTATATTAAATGAAAGTAGAAGATACAACCAAATCGCCTTTATGTCACAAGCTTCCTTTCAATGACCCTTGGTTTCAACACACACACTTGCTCTACACTTGCATGAAGAAGATCCAATACAACTTGATAGACCAAATAGAGTCTTCAAGCTTCTATCCAAGCAGAGTTCTTCACACAATTCCTTCACCAATTCTTCATTCAATCTTGCTTAACGTTTTCCAGGAGAAACCTTTCAATATATAGGAGAAGGAATGATGGTTACATGGATGAGGATGATCCCACTAAATCTGATAAGTTAGTAGGATGCCAACCATGCAAATGCCAACTCATCTTCTAGAAGATTCCCTTCTAGAACCTTCGTGACCTCTTCTCTTTTCCAAGCTTTGAAACAGGTTCACACCCTACCTATAGAGAAGACTATGAATAGTTCACACCCTAAGTTTGGGTTGCTTGCGAGAATGAAGGATTTTCGCATCCTGTAATATAGGTAGCCCGAGAACTCATCTTAAAAATGTGTTTTTTGGAAGGAGACAATAGTCACTTTCTCAGGCAAAAAGTCCTTGTGGGAGCCTGAATACATCACTTGTAGAGACATCACCAGAGTGACCAAAATCATGTGTAACAATAACTATCTAGAAGCATCCAAATATGATATATGTGTTCCCATTTCTCCATTGGACACATGGAAATATGATGAAAAATGATGGTTATGCAGGAACTATGCCACAAGAAACCTCTAACTCACTATTGCAGGGTCACATTACTGAACTCATAAAACCATCATTAGAAAACCAAGTTATAATTCTCATTAATTCACTAGAAATGAAGGAAATACATGATAATTATCTACTTGAGAATACGAGGGTGTATCATGGTTCTTGTGAATATTTTTGGTAGGAATGGCGATAAATGAGTAAAGGGTGAGGTAAAACGATCAAGATGAATGATTCAAATAGAGGAAAAAAATGACATATTGACGACCCAACAATCACTTTAGGATTTCTATCTTTTAGTTCCATTGAATTATCTTAGAATCCATCAATTAAATTTGGTTCCCAAATAAAATTTATGACATCATGGGGTTTATGACTATCATATCCATGACTTAGCAAATTCCAATGATTCATATGGATCCACTTCTTTGGTGGGGCATTGTAATTTATTTCTAATAGAAGACAGATAATCAGTGCAAACAATGAGAAGGAATGAGTCACTTGTCACGATATGTGTATTGTTCCAGTTCCACCAATACAATAGTCGACTCGAGTACAGAAAGAAGCACTACTTTAGTCCATTTTTTGACTTGCTATTAAGATAAAATAACACATGTATAATGTATTCATGAATACGAATTGATGTCACATGAAACTAGGTGTTTGTTATACATTATAATCATTCTTTTGAAGGCATGCACACATAAAATAATCAACTTTTTCTTCGCATTGTTGCATCACTAGTAGGTTTTGCTCCACCCTATCTTTCATGAGCAACTAATCACAAACGATATATAATTTCAAGTGTAATCCTATTTCTAAATTAATTGAGTTGAAAAGATAACATAGTTAGTAATCATGAGCAACTGATCACATATGAGATATAATTTCAGATGTAAGCCTATTTATAAATTAATTGATTTGAAAATATATCATAGTTAGTAACCCATTATTTTTCCTAGCATCGATGTATACACTTCATGCTTGCTGATGGCGATGAAAAGTACAATGAACTAGAAATAATTTAGGGGACCGAATGAAATTTAGAATCATAATCTAGTTGTTTCAATGCCACAACCATTAAAAAAATGGTCAATTTGTTGTTAACCCACTCTCACTCTAACCTTGGATGCAAGCACTTGGATCCCTTCATATTTAACATCCCAACTGAAATGTTTCATGGCTCATGTTGTCCCACATAGTGAACCTTCATTTTCATTCATGTAGTTCAAGTAGCACTGATCTTGTGTTGCTTTATGAATACATGTGGCTTCCCACAAGAATTCATGATGTACCTTGTTGGAAAATTGGTTGTCGTTGATGTCAACCCTAGAATAATTCTAGAAGCCTCTATAAGTGATGGGTGTATCTGAATAAGTCTCCAAAGTGGCCCCTTTATGGTGTAACTTTAGGCATGGCCCTCATGGGAAGACACTTTGAAGAAGTCTACTATTGGAATATTCACTAATACTGAGAGGGGGGGTGAATCAGTATTGAGCACTTTTTACCACTTTTTAACCAAAATATGTAAACAATAACTTATCAACAATTCCATTCACTTATGATTTCATTTAACATGTCATGAACATAAAACCATAAATAGTACCATTCAACAATGCATCACATCATACATAGTGCACAAGATATTTTTGCGTGGAATCCCAAATGGGAGAAAACCACAAAATGTTTTCTTATATATCAAAAGATTACATTCATAGGAAGCACCAACTTCCAAAATTATCCAGCACCAACTAGAAAGAGGAACCAACCCCCTGTTTACAGGCTCCAACATGAAGGAAGCTACAACTCCCCTAATTCTCCAGCTCTAACTGGAAGTAGGCTCCAACCCCCTATTTTACAGGCTCCAACTTGAAGGAAGCTACAACTCCCCAAATTCTCTAGCTCCAACTGGAAGGAGGCTCCAACCCCCTAGTTTATAAGCTCCAACCTAAAGGAAGATATGAATTCATATATTCTTTAGCACCAACTGGAAGGAGGCTACAACCCCCTTTCCTTTCCCCTTCAATCCTCCCTGAAATATAAATGGAGACTCAAACTGTCATTGAAATTGTCACCGATAATCAACCTATCATTGAAACTGTCACCGATAATAAACATGTCACTGTCACTGGTAATAAACCTGTCACTGTCATTGATAATGATACATCATCATATCATCACATCATCATCAAAAAATCCATATCTACTCACATAAATCACATTCCAAAATCACCAAGAACATCTCTCAACCATATTCCCAACATCACCAAGATATGCATCAAATCATGTGCCAGAATATGTGTGCCATAATATTCGTAAATAGTGTACCAAAGATATGCCAAAATATGTCTCAAGAATGTAACATACCATCCATAAACCATGTACCAAGGATATACCAATATATGTCTCAAACATATGCCATATCATTCATGATGTCCCTCAACCATGTACCAAACGATATTCCTCAAAGAATATACCAAAATACACCCAAAACCATGTGCCAAATATCCAAGATTCTCCTCAAACCATGTGTCAAAAGAATGCCTTAAGCATGTGCCAAACTATCCAAGATATGCCTTAAGAATATACCATAACCACCAATATATGAACATTAAAAAACATAAAAAACATACCTTACATTCTGTAAAACCTGGTATATTAGATCTCATATCACCAACATATTTCTCTAGCCATATGCCAAAGACTCTTCAAGATATTCCTCAAGGCATGTACCAAAATATCCAAGACATACCTCAAAACATATAGACAAACATACATTTCATCACGAGGAAACCCTAATGCATCATATCTCTGATCATCACACCCTTCTCAACCTCAACATCAAGAGAGTTACACCTTCTTCAAAAGCATTTCACAAATCCGAGACTCATACACTGTTAACCGCATAAATTCATGCTTTTCTTCACTGTGACCCATGTACATCTACGGTTTTCTCTACTACAATCCGCAGATGACTTGAGAAAACTAGTGTAGTCACCTCTGTACTCCTTTCTCTCCTTTCTCCTTGGCCATATTGTCTTCGCTGAGATCACCAATCCTCCTAGCACAAGTGAAGACCCACTTATGCTAGTTCCATACCATAAAACCACACTTGGATAGATGAACACATGAGAGGTTCTTGATGTGTATTTATACTTTTCGAAATGTCTCCTTTATTTGACTTTAGGGCCGGCTTGTAACTTCTTGTTGCAACATTTTTTTCTCCATTAATTGATTTGGGGCCAGCTTGTAACTTCTTTAACCTCAAAATCGTGGCTTCTTGACCATACTTTAGGGTTTCAAATTTAAGAGAGTATAACTTCTCAACCGTGAGGAACCACATGGCGTGCCACCTACCATTGGAAACAACATGACATAGAATATCCATCTAAGAGGGCTTTTCATGAAGTTATGATGCACTTCACCCTCTTTTTCCTCAAACAACTCCGAGATTCATGACCACACCTTTGAGGCTTTTTGTAGACTTATTAAAAGTGTCTTCCCATGAGGGCCATCCTTAAAGCTACACCATAAGGGTACAACTTTAGAGACTTATTCAAATACACCCATTACTTCTAGAGGATTCTAGACTTATTATAGGGTTGACATCACCCATTACTTCTAGGGGCTTCTAGACTTGTTCTAGGGTTGACATGAATGACAACCAACTTTCCAATAATCTCCCCCTTTGGCATTGATGAAAACACTCATTCTCCCCCTGTGACCATTTCTCCCCTTATCTTCATGTGCTTTGATATTTCTCTCCCCCTTTGACATCAATGGAAAAGGGTAATTCCCTATGACAATATAACTTATTTTAACAATCTCACTCCCCTTGTCTTCATTCTTCTGATATTTATTTCCTTCTTTTTTTCTTTCTCTACCCCTTTGACATTAAGGGTAACTCCCTCTAATGATTTCTCCCCCCATATATTCTTCTACAAGACATCGTGTAGATCAATGTGGGGCTTCTTGTATATGCTGTCTTTCCTCTCTTTCAATGCTTATTTTCCATTGTTGCTTCATGTTACTGCAATCACTAACCTACATTAAAATCATTCATGTTTGACTTCAAGTATTCATAGATTGAGATATCTTCACTGAGCTGACATCAACGACATAATCATTCAACAATTTTCCCTTGACAATATAACTCCTCCTTGTTAGAACATTATAGAAATTTTCAAATAAAAATCAAATTTTGAAGTCCTTTTGTTTTGGTCTTTTCAAAATAAATTTCATATGTTTCTGTTACATCTTGACATGGAATATCAAATACCAACCATTAAAAAATTAGCAGTCATCTGAATCGACAGTTCCCGTGACTTCGAAGTTCTAGAATTTCAAAATGGTTTAAGCAAAAGAGAAGTATGAAGTTCACTTCAAGAATTCACGATTCGGGAGTTCAATCTCAAAGTGTTCAAAGCCCTAAAAAAAATCCTGAAGTCACGAACTTCCGAAGTCCCAGAGACATGAACTCCCACAGAAGTATTTTGAAATAAATCAATCGATGCGTCATATGCCACTTGTCAATATTTAGTTGTGTTGACATGTGGCACTCTTTTTTGGGCACCTTAGTCACATCATTCACATGATTTCAGGTGACACATGTCACTCAATTTTTATGACATGTAATCAACTATGATGTCATTACTGCCACATCACTTCATGAGATTTTCCTTCGGGAGATCAATCAAGAACAAATTCAAACGAGTGCTAGAGCACCGAAGTGCCGAAGCACCCGAATGATCGTAATAATAAATCACTAAAGATTAATGGGCTAAGCAAGTTTAAGTAGGTGTGATTAATGGTAAGTAATCAATCCATGAATTCAGACTTCGGGGAAACTCTATTAACCACTAATGCAAACTAACGAAGCCCTGGAGCTCCGGAGTCCCGGAGTCTCGAAGGACTTAAAGTTAAAGTGACCTTAAGCCATGATCAATTAAAACAACATAATAATTAAAGGTCGACTAATTGCTTCGTGAATTCGGCCTTTGGGAGATATCTATTATTCCTCATTCAAAACTCATGAATACCGAACCACTAAAATACCTTATCTTAATTACAATAATTAAAAGTGTATTTAACATGGCTAGGGTAAAATATTGGGAAAATCTAGTGACCGTCAGGTAATAAATTTGAGATTTGGTATGATTACTTTGTCAATAGATTAATGAGAGGATACTTAGTGATTAACATTTCTTTAAATACATATATTTCAAACTTCATATCATTTTTCCATTAACATTCAAAACCTTTTCATTCAGTAGTTTGAATTCAAATATTTTTACTTCTCAGAGGAGGGTCAACATCAACATTTGCAAAATCATGGCACCGCATAAAGTAGGAAAGAAGCAGGATTCATTTACTGAGGAGTCAAACCCAAATGAAAACATTCTTTTAGATAATACCGCTCGACTCGAAGACGTCATTAAATCATGGAAGCATGTTTATGACATTTTAGAGAAGGAAATTTCTCTCTGTTTCGATGATTCAGTTGGAGAAGGAGATGAGTCATTTTCAGCCAAGCTAAGTCAGGTGGCTAAGTCAGAACTACACAGAGTTGCAGATCGACTGAAATTAATGCCATATATTGATATGATAAGCTGGGCCTTAGAGCATGTGGATACCTGGACGAGAACCATCTACAGTCACCAGAAGACCATTTGCGGCTCCTTTCAACCCGAGGACATTCAAGTAATGTACAAATTAACCCCCAACCCCAAATATACTTACAATGCATCATTTATAATGAAGTTTGATGATGATGAATGCACAAAATATGGCATAATTGTTCATGATATAGTAAAATCCTAGTAGGGAAATCAAAATAAATTCAAAACTAATAGATAGGGTATATATTCTACAGCCTCTTGTGATGCCCATATTTCGTACATTGCCATGATGCTTTGTAGAAGGTTTGGAAAGAAAAATACTGCACACTTTACCATAGAGTGGGTTCCTATAATTCATGAAGTTGTTGAGGGATATACTTTTGATTGGGGAAAAATGTTGCCAGATAACCTAGCTAAACAAATCGGGGATTACAAAACTCAGAAGTCTAAAGGAGAACACGCTCCTTTGTATATGTCTGCAATTTGTTTCAGAACCTCATTTCCTGTTATGAATTGGAGCTGGACTTCGATTGTCACTGAGCCCATACATTTCTATCATTCTAAATTATGGGAGGAAAATGCAAAGGATTCTTTTTATGAAATTTGTCACAATGTGGTCATTCCAATTCATGAAATTATCCATGGTCAGCCTCCCCCGAGAATTTTAGAACAAATTATTGGGAATTTAGGTGCCATTGCAGTTTGGTACATTGAGGAAAGCTTCTCTTACATTAAATTTTTCGGTTGCTTCGACTCTCCACATGCTCTTCCCAAATTCATACAAGACAAACTTGTTTACAGAGAAGTAGCCTATCAGACAGTTTCAGTAGGCATTACCAAAGAGAGGAAGGCCGCACAGAAAATAGTTTGGACAACCTTTCCCATACAGGTTGGCATATTCTCATTATCCGACTTTGGACATGATAAGGTGGAGGCTTTGACCTTAGAATAAATTAAATTGGTTTACATTGAATACAAAAGGCATGATCCACATAGGATGGTTGAAAATCATTTAGCTCAATTCAACATGAAGAGATACATCCATGAAGATTCACCCTATGACAAATTTTCCAAAGGAGTTAGATCATATGATGAGGTTGTATCCAGATTTCAAAGTCTTCCTCAAGAAAAACAATCAGGTTTCCTTAGGTTTCAAAAGCACAGAAGGAACAACCTACCTAAAATCTTGCAGGAAGAACAAAGGCTTGATCCAACTACACATGTGGAAAAATCAACAGAGCTCAAGCAACATGACTTGCCCAAAGACAAAACTAGGGAAGTGGAAAAGATACCAGGAACATTGTCCAAGGATGCAATAATTACAGGAATATCTATACCAGGTAAAAGTGATCAAGAATTATTAACATCATTTGAAGCTTTTATGAAGCATGGGAATAATTTTCCTCTATCATTGCCAATAACTGAAACGCCAATGAAAGATACCACAAATCAAGGAGGATCTATTGCACTTATTTCTCCCATACCATATTTGACTCCCCTAGAAACAAGTTTTGATTTACCTTGTTAAGAGGTTATCAATATAGATGACCTAACACCTATTGGACCTGAAGATATGCTTTCATCAGATTTCTTTTTCAAAAAGAGAAGGAAGGCTATCATACAAAGAGAATCTCAACAAAAGGAGGGAGGAATTACCAAAAAACATAAATGATATATTATGGACATGGACATAGTGACCCTGAATTAACAAAAGAAGTTGCAGATTCATTGAGAGCCTTTGCAACTGCCAACTTGTGGTCAGTGGATAATTTGAGAAAACAACTTGACTAGAATAATCTTTTGATTGAAAATTGCATAATGATATGCAACAGATGGAAGTGACTTCCTAAGAAAGAATCAATTTTGATATGAATAAAATCAAACAAGGTTTTGAACAACAAATTAAGAAATTAGAGGATAAATTGAAATTAAGTGTTGAAAATCAACACTTGAGTAATAACATGATATCCCAATGCGATACATTAGTAAACCAATTGTAGGCTCGAATAACCTCATTCGAGAGCATAGTAATTGACATTTCTACGTTCAAGAAACAAGCATGAGAGGTGAATGAGAAGTTGAAAATTGTCCAGCAGGATCTATATGAAAGTTTGGATATCATTCAAAGACATTATCAGGTAATCAATAATTATTTGAAGAATATTTATGAAAAGGAGAGGGAGTTTTTTATGGCCAGATCCAAATTCCAAGAATTTATAGTATGGAGGCAAAAGCTCAATGTACCTGGAATTGCCCCTTTTTCACAATTTGAGCAGATAACAGGAGAAATTGCTTTAAAGGTCTGGGAGAAAAATCTTGAAGAAATTAAAAGGTTAGTTAGAGAGGCAAAATAGGCTTGTCTTAATGATTTTTCAGTTGTAGATATGGAAATGGAAGAAATTGATGTCAATAGTATTCATGATACACTTGGACAAATTGAGATAAAAAAGAGTAAATAAGATCTAAAGAAAAACATAGAGAATGTAAAAAATGCTATACTACAGGTAAATCATGTTGATTTATGAATGGTAAATGATCTTCTAGTGAAACCAAGTTTACAACATCAGATCACACAACAAGAAGTTGTTAAAATTAAAGAAAATCTACCATTAGTCCATAAAAAGGCTTTTTCATTTGAATTAAATGCAAATATCGAACCCTCCAAATTTTTTATTGAATTATTGGATCTAAATGCACAATTAAAGGATCAGAATAAACCAAGTACATCCATGAGCAAATAAAGGGTGAATGAATTGCCAGCAAGCGAAAGAAATATCAACAGATGCTCAATATATTCGTTATATCTTTTAGTTTAGATTGTATTCTATTTTGAGAACTAAGAAGGTGGAATGTATAACCACTTTTGGTTATGACAATTTTTTTTAGAAATAAATAGATTAAATATGTATTCAAGGCTTCTTCTGGATGAATGTAAAGAGAACCTTCTTTATGCCAATTTGAAAGAGAAGACAACGATTCTACATTTCATTTCCTTGAGTTGTGTGCTTTCTGTGTATTGTCATTTCGTAATATTATTTTCTTCACTCTATGACTCTTAGATTGAAAGACTACAACTTAGTAACACATCTAATGTGGTCCATATAATCAGAAGTTTGTTCAGCTAAAATCTTTCCTCTGTTTATACTGAGTAAAAAAAGACCTGTATATGTGTGAATCTCCTCATTTCAATTCGTCTTTCAAGACTCATCCTTCATAATTCTTCCAACTGAGGATAGGTAAGATTTATCAGAATTGGATACCTTACTTTATTTTTACAATTTTTGTTAATCAATTCTATTTTTCATACTCTCAATATTTATAAAAGACTCAAAGAAAGAGATACCGCCTCTATGTTTTCTAATCATTAAACTCATTTGAATTTTCATCTTAAAACTAAAGGTAGAAACTAACTATAAAAAAACAATTCTCTTAAATTTTGGATGCCTGACATTATTCTATGATCCTAGAGTAAATTTCAAGAACGACATCTTTTTGGCGTCGTTGTCAGGGACGAAGAAACAAAACTATTTTCCCTGGGAATATGACAAAGTTTAAGTTTTGATTTTTGATGGTGAACAAGAATTGAACAGAAGGATAAGGCTCATTTTCATTTTTCACCCATCGACTCCATTTTGGCAAAGTTGGCATTCAGACGAAAAAAATACTAGAAAAAACCCAGATGATAAGCAGACTACGCGAGTTTCGGATCCTGAAAAACTGTTGAAAACCAAAGGATATCGAAAGAAGATGTCTACATCTGTAAAGTATATAAACATAAGGTTAATCAATTTAATGTTAAGATTCTAGTGGAAGAAGTAAGTTTACTTAGTTCTAAAGAAAAAACATCAAAATAAACCTCATTTCACAGAATCCTCAACTAGTAATCCTGAAATTAAATTAGAAAATATGGAGGAGGTAATTATAAAAGTTGTATGATCTAAAGGGAGAAAATTTCCAGAATACCCCTTTCTCTTTGATAGATACTTTTACCAGTGAGAGTAAAGAATCTTCTTCAACTCTTAACGTCATCTATACACGACCTATCCTTAGTCTTCCTAAAATAAAAGTTTCTATCTATGAAAATCTTGAAGATCACCCTTTATACTCAGGTTCATCTCTTATCACTTCCCCCACCTACCCATCTAGTCAATCTAAAATACCAAGCTCAAGTTCCTACTTCCTATTTGATTTTGATTTTACATCGCTCTCACGAGATCCATCACCTTTTAATTATCTAGAAGATCTCCACTCTCATCTTCCTAAAGCAATTAAAGATCAAGTACATCATTCTTTTGAAATCTTTGATAATCTACATTATAGCCCTAGTATCTCTTCTCCTAAAATTTCAATGGCTGGTGTTGGAGGTGTAGGAGGTGGTGGAAATATAAATCCACCACTACCTCCTCCAAGGATTTTTTTCCAAGGTTTCTGCTAGATATCCCCCCTTAGCCCTCCTTGTAGTTCTTCATAATTTACCTGAGAATTATACAAAAATTCTACCTAAATTCATGAGAGAAGAGGATTTAACAACCACATAGAATATAACATTTTTTGATCAATTTGATGATATTATTGGCATTGAACATGAAGACATTTACATGGTACTGTTGGTACAAAATTTTGAGAGACAAGTTATAACTTGGTTTAGGGGACTTCCTACAAATTCCATAACATCATATGATGATTTATAAACTCCTTTCTTAAGACAGTGGGGTGAGGAAAAGGTCCATTTATATTACTTAACTTACTTTGGAGCTTTAAGGAAGAACAAATCTGAAACTATTTCTGAATTTATCCAAAGATTCAATAAACTGTATAGCAAAATCCCAACCGAAGTTAAACCTTCCCAGCCAGCTGTTGTGGTGGGAAATCCCCCTACAGACTAGCATTTAGGGTTATATTATGCATGCAGATAAGATCGAAAGAATCCTACTTTCTACCTTCGTCCCAGACCTAATCCCCATTTCTTTTAAGCAAATACATGGTTAAATGAACATACCTTGTTCCAGACATTCGATGTTGATCCTTCTTCATGCTTGATCGCTTGTTGGTAGCTATCATCTCAAGACTGACCTGCGTACAAAACAAGAAAAAAACTCTACATGCATTTATTCTACAGATTAATGTGTTAGAGATTCAAACATATATTCGCTAAACTATGAAGAACTCGTATAGTGGGACGAGAAAAACATTTATTTATTATTAACTTTAATGAATCAACTTACAATGTCGAGACCGACCACTGCTCCACGAACCTGATCCTGGGCTCCTCTTCAAATGTCCTCCAACTTCTTTTCTTTGTATCTCTCTTTGCATAAGGATGGCTAAAGGGTTGGGACAATGGGAATGTGCAATTGGGTAGATTTTATTTACTCTTATTTTCCTCCTCCAAATAGGAACCCTAACCCTTCTTTTATAGGCTAGAAGAAGCTAGGTATTTGGGCGAACCCTTGACCATGCATGGCCGAACGATTTAGTTAACTCACCCAAAGCTGTGTGTTCCATCAACAAATTTCCTTTTTTCGTGCTTCTGAAGGTCCACGTGGGTTGTAGTGGGCCAGCTAGCGTGGACATTGTAGATCCATACAGGCTGTAGTGGGTCAACTAGTGTGGAATTTTAAAAATGGACTTTGTAGAAGAGTTGTTTAGTAGTGTTTTGGCAAAGAAGGAATATGAGATGGCCTGATGACAGGTAAGCATGTATGGTAAAAATTAGGGTTATAAAAAATGCCCCCTAATGTGTGAGGTCAGAAGAGCATCTGATGGCTGAAATACATTACCAATATTTACTGATGTGCCGAACAAGTGAGCCCAGGAACCAGAAATCATGAGGCGCCGTCTACAAAAATAACAATTGTCTCACCGAGGCGGGCATACCCATGCTCAAAATAGAATAAACACATGGATACCAATCAAATACACCGTAGATCCATGTCATATAACTATATAAAGTGTAGCCGCGAACAATACACAACGGAGCTACATCTCGAAATCAAAAAAGATATACATGTAGAGTATCCATATTCGTAGAAGCTGATAAGGCCTGATGGATGGAGATGAGGGCTTCAGAGCTCGAGCAACAAATTCAAAATCTTCAAAACTCAGGTAGGAGTGTAATATGAGTGTACGACTTCACTACCCAGAGGTCTTCGATGGCTCGTCGGTCATGGAATAGAGAATCTTGATGATCAGACTGAAGGCTTCATTGATTTCGAACAAAGACTTGATTGGACATTCAAGATGGCCAGGTATGAGGGCAAGAGAAAAACCGCAGAGGGGCCGACTCAGGCTTGGTAGAAAGTTCCCTTGGACAACAACATGACAAATGATGGGACTTAGGCAACATGGCATTAATCATAAGTTTACGAGGCAGGAGGCAATGCAAACTCTCCATATGTTTGGAAGAATAACCAAACAGAGGACACAACTCTATGTAGTGAGAAAATATTCCTAAGGTCATATTAAATCCCAGGGTTTGATGAAAAAACGAACATATGTGCTTTATCCAAGGGTGACTCATTATGCTGCCAATAAAGAAAATACTTTTCCCTTCCTCTTTTTGGGGTATATTTGAATTTTTTTGTCTTTTTCAATAATTTTGGAAAAAAGAATAAAGGAATGTTACGTTACAATGGAGGATTGAGTGTTACAAACATACAAGTTCAAGGTGCAAGGACAAGACTGATGTTCAGAATAATGATTCTTGAGAAAAATCCTCCGGGGGCCAAGGGTGTTAAGATGTAGAAGCAAAGTTCTACACAGCTGGCATATAAGGTATGCAAACGTGGTTAACAAAACACACAATGGTAACGTCCTTCAATGTAAGTTTAACGAGCCCAGAGAAGGTAAGCTCGGTGGTTTTTCATATTTAGAGAGTCTGAAAAAACATAAAAGGAGACTCCATTGGGGTACATTTTTCGAAGATAGTCTAGTTGGTTCGAAAAAGGGGTAAACTAGCACTGACAAGATGTCTATTCAAAACCATTTTAATGAGTGTTATAAGGACAAGATCACTCGGCCATTTTTTCATTTTTAAGGAGTCTGAAAAAAGCTTAACTATGGACTCCATCAGGAATGTTCTTCTGGACCAGTTTAACGAGTGTGAAAGAATAAGTTCACTCAACGATCTTTTCAATTTTAGGGAGTCTGAAAAGAGCTTAACTATGGACTCTGAGGGGGTTCCTTTTTCGTAAGTTTAGTACCTCAAGCCCGAAAAAGGGTTAAAATGATACCTGAGAGTACTCTTCTAGAGAACTGAAGTTCCATAGAGTATACCTTTGTTCATATAGTTTGACCGTTCGGACCGAAAAATGGGTAAACTACCGCCGGACATACGTGACTTCAAATTTAAGTTTAACGAGTGTGAAAGGCCACAAGATCCCTCGACAATATTTTCATGTTTAGAGGGTCTGAAAAGGGATTAAAATAAGACCCGTAGAGGTTACTTTTCTCAGTTAATCCTGATGAGATTGAAAAGAATAAATGCAGTATCGCCGGATGTTTCTTTCGGATCTCAAAGCTAGCTTGAAAATCAACAAAGTTAGCTCATGATCGACACTTTGTGGGTTGATGTTAGGTATCTCCTCAGGGGAGCAGTATGCTCTGACAAAAACATTGTCTATGATGCCAGGGGTTCTGGAGATATTTATCGGTATGGTTTCAACGATGGTTGCCATATTACCCTCAACATAGACCTCGTGTGTAGCTAAGGGATTAATAGAACAAGACCTATCTCCCATGATAGTCAAAGTGATTTCTCTGGCTTCAATTCTGCTTAACCCTGGGAGGAAGTATGATCTGTGATGAAGATCATCCCAGGGTTTGTCTGGACTAGTCATTGCTTCAATTACTGCTTCGTTAGAGGGCAATACTAAGTCTAACGAATCGGTGTTAGCGAGAGAACCTTGAGCCCAAATAGGCTCTAGAAGTGGATCAAACTCTTGTGCAGGAGTTGGATCAGTGTTGGATGAAGCTTGCTGGACTAAAGAGTACGCTAGTTTAGCTACGGACAAAGGCATGGACATGCTTGGGTGCCTTGTCCCATCCATCGTGGCCGATGGGGAAGGAAGTATCCATGGATCATCGAAGTAAGTCGTGCGGAACAACGAAACTTGAAAAATCTCAACCTTATGGTGATTGGATATAAACTTGATATCGCCTTGAGGGGGCGGGTAATCGAAGGTACTCATCAAAGATGGGCACAAACCAACTCCTACGTTGACCATGCCTGGTTGAGGATTATCAATAATTGGGACTGTGGATGCCCCCAATGAAGGGTCAAGTCTGGAGAAAGACAATTGATCGATAGTCACAATCTGACCCTCGTGTGGAAACAACAAGACCCGAAAAACCGTAGCAACCACAACTTGCATGGCATAAGTCCAACTCCTCCCTAACAAGAGGTTATAGTCAAGGGGTGCATCGACCACCTCTACCTTGACACACACGGTCTTCCCTCCTAACTACATTGGGAAAGAGGGAATGATACCATGTGGTCGGAAAAAATGACCATCGAAAGCAGTAAGAAGAGTAGGTGACAGAGACAAAATGGGTTGGTCAATGGCCTTCCAACATGACAATGACATAACACATGTCGAGGCACCCTCATCAACCACCGTGTGGAAGATATTCCGAGTAAAATTTTTCATGGGATAAGCCACTACTATCTGAAACGCTACGTGGTAAGGTAGACGAGGTTTTAAGTCGGTTGTATCTAACATGATTATACCTGGATTACAGGTCTCGGTAGATCCTAAAGCGGTTAACAAGGCTTTCCTCTGGGAAGGGAAACTTTGGAGGACCTCCAAAGCAGACATCACACAAGGGGTTTGTGATAAATCTTCCACCACAAAATAGTTCTGAGCGACCCTTGAGTTTGGGTTGTGAGAAGAGTTTTTGAACGTGCCTTTGGGGATGTGTGTCATTGTTTGGCCCAACGTCTTCTCAATCTGTAGAGGAAGAGATGGGAGTTCGACTTGTTTTTGCTTCTTAGAAGTGCTTGGTTTACTATAGTCATGCGCTCTAGTCGATATAAAAGCATCACCCTTCACCATATATACGTTCGCGGATGCGGGGTTGTTCAAAGACGGAGAGGGTCCTTGGTTGCCTCCTTCCGTGCTTACAGAGGATTGTGTTAGATTTTGCCCATGTTGAAATGGATTGGTTAACAAAACAGACTGTTACTGCGTCACAAAATTTTGGGCTTCTGCAAGCCAAGGACATAGGTGGGTCGAGTGATCTTATGCACACAGGTTGCATGGATACCTCGCCTTCCGTTTCTCAGTGTTTCCCCCGCCAACATTATTGGTGGATTTCTTATCCCCCTTACCCTTCTTTCATTTTTTTTTCTTTCCTTTAGGCTTCTGGGTGGCCTTTGGATTAGTCCATTGCACTGTGTGTACATATGATGTTTTGGTAGGGGGAGAAGCCAAAGCAGTAGTTTGACTGGTCGCTGTGTGTTTTATAGACAACTACTGCAACTGATTTGTTAATTGTTCAACGAGATTTGTTTGTGCTGAACCAACAATACCATCGGCATGTGGTCAAGCTCTCTGTCTAGTTTTATCAAGTATTGAGCTTGGCACATCTGGAAAGATCTTGTATAATAAACTAGACTGAGAATAGATGAGCTCAAGTTGTTGATCTCTCATGATGGCGTCTTCCTCAGAAAATACTCTCGACATCGCGACGTCTTTGGATAAATGTGGGACCAAAGACTTAAGGAACCACTCTAGAAGGAATGCTGGTGGGACTGGTACCTTAATTAAACTCTTTCGGTGTCTCCATTCTTGGATGTGATCAGAGATATGGTCCATTTTTGTTTGTGATAAATTGACCAACAATTCGGTGCCATCGTCGTATCTCACAGGTAACTGGAAATGGTTTAGGAAATCCATCGCCAGTTCGTCGAAGGAAGAGTATCTTGAGCGATTGAACTCAATGTACCATTTCGCGACACTCCCAATGAGAGTGCATTGAAACAATCACAACTGTACGGAGTCGTATTTCAATGAATTAGATGAGCACAAAAGATGGAAGGTAGTCACATGATCTCCTGGATCTTCGTTAGGCTTGGCCTCGAACTTTGGGATGTCCGAAGGTAACTTCGTCGGCATAGGAGGCCAACGTGGATCATGACAGATAGGGTCATTCAACAACCGTGTCAAGTCTGGAAAATGCAGGGTTGCTAAGAAAGGAAGTTTGGGTTGTTGGTGATAACCTAGGAAAAAGGGGCCTAGAGTTTGGCTGGCACCAGGTTGCTAGGAAAAGTTCGGTTGCTGGCCTGAGTTCTGGTAAAAACCATGGCCATGGCCAGCGTATGGATTTTGTGTGTGAGGAGACATCATTGGATGATTTCCAAAATAGGACATAGATGGGTGGGCATGCATTACATTTGAAGGACTTTGGGAAGGGTTGCCCCATGTCGGTCCCATGGGGATAGGCATAGTAATTTGTCCGGGGTTCCATTGATTGTGGAAAGAATTACCCCATATCGACATTCCTGATGAGGGAATGGATCCCTGCCAAGAATTCCAAGGCCCTGATGCGGAAGAAGTTCTGGGTGTGCCCCCTGTGCAGGAATAGTACCCTGCATAGGAATAGGTTGTCTGAAACTGGGATTGCCCCCAATCGGGAAAGCAACAGACGAGAAGGCGTTGTTACCAAACACACCGAACAAAGAAAACAATGTTGAACCTACCAACATATTATGCGAAGGTGGTCCTTGACTCCCTACTCCAAATAAACTATGGTGTGCAGGCGGCCCGGTGGACGACTCGTGTGTGCCACCGAGCGAAAGGGATGAAGGAGGTATATGACCTCCTCCATAAGGGAAAGAGTTAAAGGGAGCAGAAGTGCCCCCCATGTGGCCTTGCAGAGGAGCATTAGAGTCCCCTGCCCCTAGACCTGAAGTCTGTGAAGTGGAGTAGGAAAGTACAAGACTTGTACCTGAACTAGGCATCCCGTATGAGAACGGAGGGCCTGTCACACTTAGTGTGAAAGGAGTTGTGGCCACCACCAGAGATGGGATCAGACCACTGTGCGATGTAGAGAAATTCAAGACCATGGTGGCTCGAACCATTGACAATGGTTTAGGAGGTGGAAACTCTTTTGTGGTGACAACTGTAGTGGGAATTGAAGAATTCCCAGAAGGAGTAACAACATTTGTTTCCATTGTTGCGTGCGACAGTGTCTGGTACTCGTAAGAATGAATTGGTACGATGGTGGGTGCCGAAAGATCAGTGGTGGAGGTTTCAACTAGACCAAAATATTTCCCTCCAAGGTCTATAATGGTTGATTCCTTCAGATGTTGGTTGGGCACAATTTCTTGTGACCCAGTCGCTTCAAAAGACCCTTGTTGGTCTAGCTTTCGCCTTAGTGGTGGCGGGGGTGGCTCTAGTGTAACCGGCGGAAGGCCAAGAAGCCTTCGTGACCGGTGGATCTTGTGATCCTCCACTGTGTGAGAAGATCAAAGACACTCTAGGGAATTCTAGTCATTCAAAAACAACACACACTAAAAAATTCCCTATAAGATAAGACAGGAAAACACTAAATTAATTGGAAGAAAAGTTACAACAACCAACACTAGAGCAACTTACTGGTACAAGTGCAACTCGAAAATGGAAGCACCCTCTGGGTATACTCTGCAAAGTGTGGCCCAATGTCTATCCTAGGTACCGTGGTATACCCCCACAGTCACCTGTGTAAGTCCCTAAAAAAGATAGGCAACTAGGTTGCCAACGCACGAACAGTCACTAGGCGGGTACAATCGAAAGTCAGGTAGACCACAATGAGCAGGGTATCGAGCCCTAAATCTGTCAAGGGTATCGAGAGAAATTGGTCCGGAAGAAAACTGAGGACCTTGAATGGATTCGAGGCCCATGAAGCTCCGTGGAAAATGCAATCGACAAAATTCCAAGACAAGCCCTCTATATGTGTTCTCCACTACGATTGGTCCAACTTTGGAGGGGTTATCTCCGCTACCTTTCCACACATGAACTCGTGTTTATCCCCTGTGTTAGAGGGGGGTCCCAAATAAATTTCATGATACTGGACTTGGACACTCCCTAACTCAGACTCCAATGTTTGATTTTAATGGCCTTGAAGAGTTTCCTCTCCAACCTAATCCAAGGCCCTAATCCTGAACTAGTTGGTTAACCCTACAAACATAAAAGTCTAATGAATTTTAGATTTAGCGTTAATTTTATGGCTTGTATTATGTCAAAGGGTATGAAAATGAAACTAGTGATGTTTGAAAGACGAAAGTAAAATTGAACAGAAAGTTGGAAACAAAAACCTTCACTTAATGAAAATTTTCAACAACTTTTCAAAATTTATTTATTTATTTATTTTTAAATTTTTTCTAAGATCTTTTGAACAACACACTCAAAGCAGGATTTCACTCGACTATGAGCTACTTACTATCAATAACTTATGAAAGGAAAGACTTTTCCCTGGTTACTAATGCAAAACAACACTTTTCAACCAAACTAAGAAATGAAAGATTTATTTTTATTTTTATTTGAATGCTGACAAAGCAAAAAGGAAAAATACCAACAAGTCAAAAACCAAGAAAAAATTCTTGCCTAATCGCAGATCGCAAAGAATCACTTCAAGAAATCACACACTAGCAAATTAAAAAAGGACTGTCACACTTGTCTAAAAACCCTAAAGAAAATTTTGATGAAAATTTTTAAATGGAAAAAGAAAGTTATGGCTGAGATCAAACCTAAGCTATTGACTGTTAGGACAATGATTCAAAAAACCTGAGAGGTATAACTCTTGTCAAGGGAAAAGATGACTGCCTCACCCTCAACAAAAACTATCCTTCATAAGCACACTGTTGACAATTCAATAGCAAGCATGTGTATAGCCAGAGGGCGTGTACACGCGTGCTGGCCTTATACATGCCGCGTGTATCTCTAAAACTTTGAAACAAAATAAAAAATAGACAATCCAAACCAGGAAGAGACCACTGATACTGAGAACCAGGATCTCTTGAAGGCTTAGACACTTTCTTTAACAGAAAAAAGAAAACAATGTAAGGAAAAATTCGTAAAACAAACCAATCTGAGGTGAACCCTAAGCTATAGACTACAAACAACCAAGACTAGAAAGAGTTCCATAAAACCCCTAAGAATGACTGATTCTGACAGGGAAGAGGATGACTGCCTCAAAAATTTTCTGGAATCATACACGTTACTGTTACTTCCTCAGCTAGCGTTTACACGCAGGTTGTAAGAAAGTAGGGCACGGGTACACACGTGAAGACCTTATGTAGGCCGCGTGTACATTTGTGGGTCTCGAAAAAAATATAGTCAATAAAATAAACAGAGATAGCTGGTATGGAAGACCAAAATCTCTGTTAGCTCAGACTTTGCAGAAACTTCAAAAAATAGGAAAGAAAACCAGTCTTTTAAAAATACCCAAAAATATTCCCAGGAACCCTAGAGACTTCCCCAGTATGGTCGCCAATTCTGTTGTGGTGGGAAGTCCCTGTATGGACTAGCATTTAGGGTTGTATTTTGCATGCAGATAAGACCGAAATAATCCTACTTTCTACCTTCATCCCAAACCTAATCCCCATTTCTTTTAAGCAAATACATGGTTAAACGAACATACCTTGTTCCGGACGTTCGATGCCAATCCTTCTTCACGCTTGATCGCTTGTTGGTAGCTATCCTCTCAAGACTGACCTGCATACAAAAAAAGCAACAAAATCTACATGCATTTGTTCTACAGATTAATGGGTTAGAGATTCAAACATATATATTCGCTAAACTATGAAGAATTCGTATAGTGGGACGGAAAAAACATTTCTTTATTATTAACTTTAATGAATCAACTTACAATGTCGAGACCGGCCACTGCTCCGCGAACTTGATCCTGGGCTCCTCTTCAAATGTTCTCCAACTTCTTTTCTTTGTATCTCTCTTTGCACAAGGATGGCTAAAGGATTGGGACAATGGGAATGTGCAATTGGGTAGAGTTTCTTTACTTTTATTCTCCTCCTCCAAATAGGACCCCCAACCCTTCTTTTATAGGCTAGAATAAGCTAGGTATTTGGGTGAACCCTCGGCCATGCATGGCTGAAAGATTTAGTTAACTCACCCAAAGCTATGCGTTCCATTGACAACTTTCCTTTTTTGTGCTTCTGAAGGTCCACGTGGGCTGTAGTGGGCCAAATAGCGTGGACACTGTAGATCCATGCAGGCTGTAGTGGGTCAGCTAGCGTGGACTTTTAAAAATGGAGTTTTTAGAAAATTTGTTCAGTAGTGTTTTGGAAAAGAAGGAATCTGAGATGGCCTGATGCCAGGTAAGCATGTATGGTGCTTCCAGTCCCTCTGGTTGATCTTGCCAGAAATACAGTTTACAAGAAGCAGATTTGAAGTTAATTAATTTTTCAGATGCAGAATGTCAAGCTGATGTTATTAACTTGCAATATGAGAAACCAACGATTATGTTTGGACCACATATTGAAAACGATAAAGACTCACTGGCTCCATTTTATATCACTCTTACTGTGCATGACCATTAGTTACATAACTCTATGCTAGATTCAGGTGCTTCACATAATTTGATGCCAAAAATAATAATGGAGAAATTGGGCTTACAAATTACCAGACCTTATCAATATTTATACTCTTTTAATTCCATAAAGGTTAAGTGTCTGGGTATGATTAAATATTTAGTTGTAAATCTAGCTTGAATTCTAGTTAAAAGTATTCTTATGGATGTGGTAGTATTTGATGTTCCTGCTGTTATCACATATAGTTGTCAAGGGAAACAGGTCATCCAAGTTCGTGGTCTGCATATAAAGCGTTCAAGCGCAACATGCATAGCAGCTCATTTCGGGCTTAAAATACAAACTGGCAGGCTCAGTTTTGTGAAGGTGGAGATCCCCTGTGAGGATCAGATTAGAAGCCCTCTGTTATTCATATTTTTAGAATTGCATGAAATATAGCACCATGAAAAACACCCGAAGCCCTAAGGCTCGGAGTAAGTCTCAGTCGTCCAATTCAAATGGACATGTGGCGCTAGATCTAGAGCTCTGGAGGAAAGTGAAGGGGGTAAAAGCCCGAAGAACCAAAGTAGATCTCAATCATTGATCGAGAAGGGAGCATAAAGGCCATCGATTTGGTTGAAGGGGTCAAAGTCCCGAAGTAGGAGCATATCCGTTGATTGAAGTGGACGGGCGTCAATAGATCGACAACTCCTGGTAAAAAAAGAGAAGGTAAGCGAGATTTGATATTTGATTGTCCCGGAGCCCAAAGACCTGAAAAGCATCTCATCCATTGATCAATATGAGCCACGCATCACCATATCCTTCACTCCAGGTAAAAGCAGTAGAAGACAAAGGAGTTTTGAGGTTTGAAAAGTCCGAAGCCAGAATCGCGAAGAAGATCTCGATCATTGATTCGAAAAGGGAAGATCTGATCCATTGATATGAACATGGAAGATTTGAGCCGCTAATCATAAATCCTCACCCAATATCACAAGATCGATGACCATATTCCATTGTAGGGACGCGACGTGCTTGGGCGATAATTTTCTTGAGCGATCTTGCAATTGAAACCGTGGTTTGGAAAAAGTAATACATGGAAAAGGTGGTGGATTGCGTGTTCAAAAGCGATGTGAAACCAAACCAACTTTGAGAGGCCCCACAATCACATGTTTATATAGCTTCCTATCCGAGAGTAGTGTGTGGCCACCCCCGGGGCATTAAGATGTGTTTCAATCCCGAGAAAAGGTTGTTAATGAAAATGGAGTTGGTTGTTGAAACGTTGACTCACTCAGTAATTAGAAAGTATGGAGGAGCCGACTGTGGAAAATAGAGCTGTCACCCCGAGGTACCCCCATGGATGGATTCTCCTGCAGACCCATGCCAATCTGAGCTCGCGTCTGACAGAGGGATACATGCATAGTTTGACAAAAGACTGCTCAGACGCAAAGTTTTGAATGTAGTGATTATATCACTCTCCTATTAGTCGGGGACTGTTCTGAGTATAAATAAGTAATTTTTCTATTTTGTTATGGTCGTCAACTGGTTGAGCAGAGCTCCCTATTTTGTAATGTTTTGAAGCCATAACTATTCTCTAGTTATGTATAAGATTTGAGACTTCTAGATTAATAGAATTCAACCTCTTTTCATCTCTTTGTAAAAACTGTCCTAAAACACTTGAACATGGAGGATCCAGTCGAGGTTTGTTATGCTGTTGTAATGTAGGTTTGATTGTAGTGGTATTGTGACCAGTTTTAGTCAACTTCCTTGTGATATTTTTCCCTCTTACACTAAATGGCTCGGGCATGGAGGATCCAGTCGAGTTGTTGTAGCTGCAAGATGATGTAGGTTTGATCATTCTGTTGTTATGATTGTGTTGTTTGGACATATTTAAGTGTCTAAAGCTTGAGCTTAAGAGTGATCTTGAGTCTGAGTTTTTCTTCTCCAAGTTTCTCTAAGGCCTGATGCCCATAGTAGTCTTGTCCACCTTTCTTACTAAGTCTTCCCTCTGCTCACACTTAAACTCAATTCATTGACTGAGGTTAGTTGTGGCCCTCACTTCTCTGTGCATTTCTTGTCCTGTTTTGTGTTGAACATCATTCATATATTGAGTTTTATCCATTGAAATCCACTCATATAAAACCAACATCCACCAAAAAATCTGATGGGTACTAGGCTTATCCTACCACAATCTGAGGGTGTCTTTTAGTGCTAACATTCTTGGCACCGTTGCCAGGGAACAAATTGAAGACTTTTCCCTGGGATAGAACTACAACGAGCTTCTGATTCTGAAGGTGCATTAGACATCGAAACCATTGAAGATTGCAACTTGCACCTGACGACTTCACAATCGAAGAATCCACTGGGGAGGATCCTGTTGACAGAAAGATGACCATATTGAAGGGGAAGACCAGGTATAAGTTTATGATCTTTATTCATGAAATTCTGTTCTTGTTTATCAACTCATTTCTCTCTTTCCCTTCACATATAAAGAGGATTATCCTCTTCTTTGTCTATTTAGATGATAATAGGCCTTCCTTTATTTATCCATCCTTGGAAGAAGAAAACATGCCCTCTTCTTGTGTTGTAGATATCGATCTCGTGTCTTCACCTTTGCCTATTCATAAAAGTGAGATCTGCATTGCATATCCTCTTGAAATTGATCACCCTTGTAGCCCTGAGGAGGTTGAAAATAATTCACAGTATTCTCCAATCTAGTTACCCTCCATTATTCTTGCTGAGCCTTGCCATCAACTCGGTGATCCTCATGATCAGACCACTTCTTTTCAAATTAAAATCAGAAATAAGTTGTTTAAACCTTTAAGGATGCCACTTGACATTCATCCTTATCCTCTTTATTCCTTTGAGTATCTTCCTCAGTTTTCTGAGGAGGATCATATTACAGCCTAGAGGCACTTGGGGGCCTTTGAGAACTTTGTTAACCAGTTCAAGATTGTTCATGTGGATGATACCATGAGGTTTTTCTCACACTCTTTGTCTAGAGATGTTTTTGTGTGGTTTAGATGTCTAGAATCTGGTTCTATTGGCTCTTGGACCGAGATATGCCATGCATTTTTAAAGTGTTGGGGTGAGAATGAGTCCCTTGATCAATACTAGTTTGAGTTTAATGACTTGAGAAGAGGGGAAGATGAAGCCTTGTTTGTCTTCAACATGAAGTTTTACAATGTTTATCATAGTATGCCCATGGAGATCAGACCCACATAGATTGCTGCCATGGTGTACTATGTCATGGCTCAACATTCAGAGCTTGTCCTTATCCTGAGAGAAAGGAAATATTCATCTTTAAGACAACTATTTGAAGATGAAGAAGAGGTCAAAGAGAACATTAGGGATAGCAAGGGGGTTCATATGCAATAACATCATGAAAAATTGCATGTACATAAGCAATAAGACTATCAGTATGTTTCAGATTCTGAGCAAGAAGACTGTCAGTATGTTTTAGATTCTGAGCAAGAAGACAATGAGTATAATTCATATCTGGAACAACAAAAAGGAGGTGGATGTGAATCAAATTTGGAACCAGATCCTTCCATATTTTCATATTCTATGGGAAAGAATGCATATCCATCTTATGATCAGTTTCCGAGACATTTTGAGCATGTAGCAGTGGCTGATTGCATATATAACTATACGTTATTGGCTGATCATAGTTATGACATTTTAAATCCTGTTGCACCAATTATATTTTGATCATTCTAATGAAGAAGAGACTACAAATGTTGCTGATAAAGAATTGTTTTCAAAAGAACAGGGAAGTATTTTATTTACAAGCAGAGAGGCATTTACACAGGAGCATCCTAGTCTAATAAAGCAGCCAGGATTCTATCACACGATTCATGATCCTATGGCTATATACATGGAGTCGTATGTTTCATATTTTAAAAATTTCCAAGAACGCACTATAGAGACTTTTACTTTATTCATTGAGGAAAAACATTGTGTGGAAATCAACCATCTGGGGCCTGCAGAAGACATTCAAGAGCATGATAAAGAGCAGAGCTTTCCCATGGTTTCTGTTTATGATGATTATGATTCTGATCCTTGGGAGAGTCATGAAGAAGGAGAGGGAGAACCAAATGTGAATTTCATATCTTGCCCAGAGCCTATAAATGAGCAACCATCACCTGGGATCAGTCAGCCTGCATCAATCGTTCGCTCACCCATGCTTGCCAGAGACATTCATCCATGTATGAGAAGTTGTAAGATAGAGCATGTTTTCTATCACCAACCCATTGTATTTTGTCATTTTCTCTATGAACCAATAAGGGAGTACATAGAGCTTCATTTCATTCATGTCTTGGATCCACTCAACTTTATCCTAACTTCAACAGTGGGAGGAGAGCTAAAAAGCGGAATCATTTTGCTGTCACAATAGCATCGTTTTTATTTGATCAGTGACAAACTAAACAAGTTTGCAGCGTGAGAGTTTCTTGAATGGCTATGGTGGAAGTTTGCTTTCACCTAGCGCTTTGTAAAAATCAATTAGTCTAGGAATGCACATAAATAAGCTCCTCCTGGAGCCCATGTATTTTTCTTTTGTTTTTAGGATAGTGTGCTTGTCGGCCTTTAATCCTCAGCAGGATGTTTTTGAGCATGACTCCATAGCCCAATGCAGAAGGTGACTGGAACTACTTGTTCTTGGCAGATCACATGGAGCATGACATCCCCTATGGAGCCAAATGTTATCACATATAGTTTTCAAGGGAAACAGGTCATCCAAGTTCGTGGTGTGCACAGGAAGCGTCCGGGTACAACATGAAAAACAACTCATTTTGGGCTTAAAATACAAACTGGCGTACTCAATTTTGCGACAGTGAAGATCCCCTGTGAGGATTATATTAGTGGCCCCCAGGTATTCAGAGTTTAAGAATTTCATGAAGTATAGCACCATGAAAAACACCCGAAGCCCGAAGGCCCAGAGTAAGTCTTAGCCGTCCGATTCAAATGGACATGCCGCACCAGATCTAGAGTTCTGGAGGAAAGAGAAGGGGGGAAAATTCCAAAGACCAGAAGTAGCTCTCAATCATTGATCAAGAAGGGAGTAGAAGGGCCATCGATATAGTTGAAGGGGTCAAAGTCCCAAAGCAGGAGAAGAGCCATTGATTGAAGTAGATGCACGTCAATAGATCGACAACTCTGGGTAAAAAACACAGAAGGTAAGTGAGATTTGATATTTGATTTTCCTGGATCCCGGAGACTCGAAAATCATCTCATCCGTCGATCAGTAGGAGCCATGCGTCGCTAGATCCTTCACTCTGGGTAAAAGTAGCAGAAGACAAAGGAGGTTTAAGGTTTGAAAAGTCCAAAGCCCGAATCACGAAGCAGATATTGATCATCGATTCGAAAAGGGAATATCTGATCCATTGATATGAAGAAGGAAGATTTGAGCTGCTGATCGTAAATCCTCGCCCAATATCACAAGATCGACGACCACAATCCATTTTGGGGATGTGACGAGTGATTCTTGAGCGGTCCCACAATTGAAACCGTGTTTTGGAAAAAGTAATACATGGCAAAAGGTGGTGGATAGAGGGCTCAAAAGCGGTGTGAACCCAAACCACTTTTGAGCAGCCCCACAATCACGTGTTTATATAGCTTCCTATCCGAGAGCAACGTGTGGTTTCCCCTTGGGCATTAAGCCGCGTTTCAATCCCGAGAAAAGGCAGTTAATGAAAATGGATCTGGTTTTTGAAACCTCGACTCACTCAGTAATTAGAAAGTATGGAGGAATCGGCCGTGGAAAACAAAGCTTTCAACCCGAGGTACCCCTGTGGACAGATTTTCCTGCAGACCCATGTTGATTTGAGCTCACTTCTGACAGAGGGATACATGCATAGTCTGACAGAAGACTGCTTAGACACAAAGTTTTGAATGTAGTGATCAGATCACTCTCCTGTTGGTCAGGGACTGTTCTGAGTATAAATAAGTAGTTTTGATATTTTGTTATGGTCGTCAACTGGTTGAGAAGAGCTCCCTATTTTGTAATGTTTTGAAGCCAAAACTGTTCTCTGGTTATGTATAAGATTTGAGACTTTCAAATTAATAGAAGTCAACCTCTTTTCATCTCTTTGTAAAAACTATCCTAAAACACTCAAGCATGGAGGATCCAGTCGAGGGTTGTTATGCTATTTTAATGTAGGTTTTATTGCAGTGGTATCATGACTAGTTTTAGTCAACTTCCTTGTGATGTTTTTCCCTCTTACACTGAATGGCTCGGGCATGGAGGATCCATTCGAGTTGTTGTAGCTGCATGGTGATGTAGGTTTGATCATTGTGTTGTTATGACTGTGTTGTTTGGACATATTTTAGTGTTTGAAGCTTGAGCTTAAGAGTGATATTGAGTCAGAGTTTTTCTTCTCCAAGCTGCTTGAAGGCCTGATGCCCATAGAAGTCTTGTCCACATTTCTTACAAGTCTTCCCTTTGCTCACACTTAAACTCAATTCATTGACTGAAGTTAGTTGTGGCCCTCACTTCCCTGTGCATTTCTTGTCTAGTTCTGTGTTGAATATCATTCATATATTGACTTTTATCCATTGACCTCCACTCATATAAAACCAACATCCACCAAAAACTCTGATGGGTACTAGGCTTATCCTCCCACAATCTGAGGGTGACTTTTAGTGCTAACACCTACGAAATATTGCATGCTTTTATCAAGATCTTGGGGTGAAAATTTAGGATGATCAGTTCGGTTGGACATGACATATGCTACTATTTCAATTTTTGGTGGACAATTTACTAGATTGTACAAAGAAACTAGACTAGCCTATACAATAAGTGATCCCAAAAATCCTAATAATTATCCAGTCTATGTTTTTGATCATGATTTAGGAAATTGTATTTTATCCATAGATGATGATTTTCAAGTTTGTATAGAAAATGAAAATACAAAAATAAAAGCTCCAAAGGAAAATGTAAATATTAGAGATGGGATGTGGAAAATGTTTTTCAATGGTGCCTCATCTTGGGAAGGAGCATGAGATGGAGTACTATTCGTGGCACCAAATGATGAGTATTACATCTCTTTTTCTTATAGATTGCAACTTGACATTGATTACACAAATAATGTATGTGAATACAAAGATTTAATTTTAGGATTAGAAGCTACTAGAAAATTAAAAATTAAACATTTGATAGTTTATGGGGATGTAGAACTTATTGTAAAACATATAAGACAACTATATCAAGCTAAGCATCCTAGAATGAGGTCTTATAGAAATTGTGCATGGGATCTGATAGATTTTTTTTTCTTATCTTTCAACATTCACGCTATTCCCAAATTGCATAATCAATAAGCATATTATTATCTAAAGCTACAACTAACTTCATACCACCTACTGTTCTAAAATTGAAGTATCACATTGAAATGACACATAAACCTTCAATTCCAAATAATGTTCACTATTGGAATTTTTTTGAAGATGATGAACAAATAAAACAATTTTGGGAGATGATAGATGAATTTTCTGAGACACACATAGATCAAAAAAATCAAAATGATCAAGTTTGGATTATGCAAGAAGGAGAAAATACAGAGAAATTCAAAGATAGAATTGCAAATAACAAAATTCTCTTGCTAAAGAATAATCAAATTCCAAAGGGTCTTGTTCTGTTAGAAAGACTGTTCGACCAAAATGATATACCTTTAAAATCTACCTTGTAACATCAACCTGAAGAGGTTGAAGATTGTAATGTGGTATCAAATGAAAATCCAAAAATGGTTAAGTTGTCTAAATATCTTCCAAATAATTTGAAGAGTAAATATGCTGAATTACTCAAAGAATATAAAGATGTTTTTTCATGGTCCTATGAAGACTTAAAAAATTATGATACTTTTGTTATCGAGCATAAGATTCCATTATAACCAAGTATTAATCGTTTCAAGAAAAAACTTAGACAAATAAATCCTATTCTCTTGCTGGTAATAGAAAGGGAGGTCAAAAAGATTCTTGATGCAAAAATCATCGTACCTCTTAGATACTTTGAATGGGTAGCCAATTTGGTTCCTGTCAGAAAAAAGAATGGAGAGATAATACTGTGTGTTGATTTTATAAATTTGAATTGGTTTTCTTTAAAATACAATTAACCCCTTCCTAAAATGGATCATGTTTTTGAAAAGGTAGTTGGGGAAAATAGGATTTCTATGATTAACGAATTTTCAAGGTATAATCAAATAGCTATGCATGAAAATGATAAAGAAAAAAACGTGTTTTCTACTCCATGGGGAACCTTTATGTATGACAAAATGAATATTGGATTAATGAATGCAGGTGTCACTTTTCAAAGATCAATGTATATAACATTTGTTGGCGAAAAATATAAATTCGTTGTTATTTATCTAAATGGTCTAATAGTATTTTCTAATTCTGATACAAAACACTTGGTACATCTTAGACAAACATTCGACAAGTGCAAAAAAATAGGTTTTTCTTTGAACCCTAAGAAATCTTGTTTTTCCATGCAAGAAGGTAAACTGTTAGGACATATCGTATCGAAAGATGGAATCTAATTAGATCCAAAAAGAGTTGAAGCTATTGATCAGATAAATATTCCTAGAAATAAAAAAGAAATTCAATCATTTTTAGGAAGAATTAATTTCTCGAGGAGATTTATTCCAAATTTTGATGAAATTATCAAATTGATCATAGATATTGTTGATTATTTGGGTTGGTTTTCATTGAAGTCAACCCTTGAAGAAAGGTTGGTAGCAAATTTCGGTAGCACAAAGGTTCAAGTAATGGACCCAAGTTTGTTTGATGGATAATGGTACGAGTTTTAATATATTTGTAGGTAAGACTATTCCAGATAGATAGTACATGTCATGCCATTTCTTATGGTATGTGGAATGCCACATAAGTCCTCACAGTTAGAGAGTTATGGCCATGTGAAGTTGGAGAATGGTTTGGGTAATGGACTCAAGTTTGTTTGATGGATAATGGTATGAGTTTTGATATATTTGCAGGTAAGAATATTCTAGATGGATATTAGATGTCATGCCATTTCCATTGGTATGTGGAATGTCACATAACTCCTCATGGTTAGAGATTTATGGCCATGTGAATTTGGAGAGCCCCCATGAGTCATCTAGAAGCCCCAAAAGGTCAAAGTAGTCAAAGTGGTTTAAGAGATTTTAGAAGGTAAATAATAAAGTGAAGTCATGAGTGTACTATAAGTCAAAGTGAATACAAAGGAAATTATTTAAATAATAAATTTAATGGAGAAATTACTAAGTTACAAGTGGTTAGAAGTGGGTTAACCCTAAAATAAGGAAAGTGGGTTAAGATGGTTAAAAGGTAACCCCTTGAGGAAGCTACATGAAAGTATAAATAAAAGGAAAGGCTCTCTCATTTTAATCACTCTTGAGCATATTGAATATCTATAGGTGACTGAGGTAACCAAAGAATATCTAAGCCGAATTTTAGAGGGAAGGTGAAGTAAAGAAGGCCGAAATTCAAGGGAGGATAAATTCTTTTGATGATGCTTTCTAAGATATGTTATTTACAGGTCATCTCACCATTTTCATAATAACATTTTTTCTAGAATGATTCAGACCGTGACATTGGGAGGCCATTGAGAAAACATATCCAAGTAGCTTTGTTACAAATTTCAACTTGTGGGTTGTTGTATTTTTGGAGTTACACGACGTGGAAAATAGGGCTTGTGGCTAGTCCCGAAACTAGTCTAAAACAAGTGTTTCAGGTAAAAACATCATAAATTATTCATAACAGATCCAAATTCAGTAAGACCAAATTTATTGGTCACAATAAATTTTGTAGTATTCTTTGTACAATTTTCAGATCCATACAACAAATATTCCGTGTGGGACATGCTCTACAAGTTCACTCTCTAGAATAAGCCAAAATTCAACAAGGTATGCCATTTTTTCTATAAGTCCTTTTCTGAGAGGTGCCAAGTACTGAAATCTGGAGGAAATGCATAAAAGACATTGAAGAACATTATGTACCATTTTCAGATCTTTATTCATTACAGGTACATAGTTATGATTATTTCAAGTTAGGGTTTTTGACTAATCCAAAATTAGTCATGTGAGACTAATGTAAAGTTTGATGAAAATGCTAGTCTCTTGTTGTTAAAGTTAAGGAAGGTTTGCAGGTATGTGATCATATACACTAGGTCTATTACAAAGTTACAAATCAGATTTGGATGATGAAATTGATGAGAGATTTTGGTTGAGGTACATGTTGGGTACATGGTTGAGACAAGTAGTTGATGAGTTGACACATACATGAGGTGTATAGTTGATGATGTTGGTACATCTTGATGAGTCATAGTTTATCTATATTTGATGCATGATTGGTACATATTTGATGCATGGTTGATTCACTCATTGATGGTACAGGTTGAGGTACAGGTTGGTGCATGGATGATGCACTTGTTTATGGTACAAGTTGATTACAGGTTGTTTGGTATAGGTTGATGCATGGTTGATGCACTTGTTTATGGTATAGGTTCATTACATGTTGATTGGTACAGGTTGTTACAGTGGTATATATCACAGTGATAATGTGACAATGGTTCCATCATTCTACTTCTATGTCAAGGTGGTTGGACGGGGCAAGGACAGGTGGTTGTAGCCACCTTCTGGTTGTAGCCGGAGAACATAGGGGTTTGTAGCTAGAGAATTGGGGAGTTGGAGCTTCCCTCAGGTTGTAGCCTGAGAAACTAGGGGGTTTTAGCCTCCTTCTAGTTGTAGCCAGAGAATTGGGGAGTTGGAGCTTCCTTCAGGTTGTAGCCTGAGAAACTAGGGGTTGGGGCCTCCTTCCAGTTGTAGCCTGAGAAACTAGGAGGTTGGAGCCTCCTTCCAGTTGTAGTTGGAAAACAAAGGAAGTTGGTGCTTCCAATGAATGTAATTCTTAAAGACATATAAGAAAAAACATTGCGTGGTTTTCTCCTACTTTGGGTTTCCATGTAAAACACGGGTGTACTATGCATGTGTCTGATTGCTCATTTGTTCATTGTTTATTTACTCTGCAACTATTGGATGATAATGCTACATTGATATAACACTTTCATTTTATGGTGAAAAAGGATTAGATTTCTCTATTACTGATTCACCCCCCCTCTCAGTAATCCAACATATATGTTGAAGAAGGATAATGAGGTGAAATGGATTACAAAAGTTAAGGCATCCTTCCAACGAGTCAAGAAATCTTTAGGAGAAGCACTGGTGCTAGTAAGTCTTGATTATATAAAGGAGTTTTTAATCTTTTCCTTTGCATCTGAATATACAATTGCAATAATGCTCCTTCAGAAAAATGATGAAGGATTTGAACAACCTATTTCCTTTTTTAGTAAAAGCCTCAGAGATGCAGAGTTAAAATATGACATTCTAAAGAAACATTCTTATGCTATGGTAAAGACACTCAAGGCTTTCCAGACATATGTTGTACATTCAATAATAATTGCATATGTACCTACTTGCATAGTCAAAGATATCCTAATTCAACCTAATAGTGATGAAAGAAGGGGGAAATGATTGGTGAAAATTCAAGAATATGATTTGGAAGTCAAACCAACCAAACTGGTAAAAGGACAGGGTCTGGAAAAATTACTGGCTAAATCAAATTTCAGAGCCCTGAGAATAAATCATTTTGAGTCTGAAAATTCTCTCCCACACATTGAAGAAATTCATGATCAAATACCGACAATTCAGATTGATGAAAAAATTTCTTCCTCTTCTTGGTATAACGATATAGTGTCATACCTTCTCACTCTTCAAGTTATACTGACATGACTCCTTCCAAAGAAAGAACCTTAAAATTACAGGCGATCAAATATTGCATTATCAATGCTAAGTTATATTGGAAGGACCCTTTGTGTTTCTTATTATGCTGCCTTACAAAAACTGAAACATAAGGTGTCATTGATGAGTTTCATGGAGTATGTGGAGGACACCATGCTTGGAGAGAAACAACTTATAAAATTTTAAGGGCATGCTATTATTGGCCAATGTTATTCATTGATGTAAATGCAAGGGTCAGAGCTTGCAAATCATGCCAAATTTTTGTTGGAAAGAAAAATCTCCTTGCCTTCCCTTTAGTTAATGTTAAAGATGAATCTCCTTTCCAACAATGGGGCCTATATTTCATCGAAGATATTCATCAAAAATCAAGTGCCCAACATAGATGGATTTTAACTACTACCGATTACTTTACTAAATGGGTAGAAGCTATTCCAACTCGGAATATTACAGATTCAGTAGTAGTACATTTTCTGGAAGAGAACATTCTTGCAAGGTTTGGTTGTCCGAGAAAAATAGTCATAGATAATGCACAAGCTTTCAAATCTATTGTTATGATAAATTCTTGTAAAAAATATAAATATCATTTTGGGTCATTCCACAACTTATTATCCTCAGGGAAATGGGCTGGCAGAGTCATCTAATAAAAGTTTAATGACGATAATTAAGAAAGTTTTGACAGAAAATAAGAAAGCTTGGCATACACATTTAAAATATGCTCTACAGGAAAACATAATCGACACAAATAAATCTATAGGTATGTCTCATTTCAAATTAGTTTATGGCACATATGTTATTCTTTCTATTAATCTTTCTCTTCCTGTGATGAAACTCTGGCAGGATGCTAATGAAGAACCAAATGATTTGACAAGAAGAATAAATCAAATAATTGAAGTCCAACAAAACATAAGATAAGTGGATGATAAGCTTCAGAAATACCAAAACAATATGAAGGCCATCTTTGATAAGAAATCCAAAGACAAGGAGTTTCTTCCTAGAGATTTAGTCTTGAAGTGGGAGGCCAACAAAGAAGATGCTAGAAAACATGACAAATTTGACCATCTATGGTTTGGTCCTTTCAAAATTGCAGCAACTGAAGGGAGAAATTCATTCTCTCTTGAAAATTTAAATGGAGAAATTCTCGAGGCCCCTATCAATGGGCAATTTTTAAAACATTTTATGTAGTAGTTTACTTTTTAGTTTCCATTGTATATACTAGATTGGATTGGATTTACATTGGAATTTTTTTTTATTTTTTTTTATTTTTTCAGAAGTTATTTGAGTATTTTTGAAATGCTAAATTTATGTAAATATTTTCAAGAAAACAATAGTTTCGATTTTATTTCAAGAAAAATAGAAATAAAATATAATTTTTCTACACAAAATAAATCATCTTTTACTTTCCAAAAATAAAACTCACTCAGTAGTAAATAAAACAATACTCCTCTTGACAAAAATGGTTGAAAGTTTCAGAGAATAGGACCATCAAAACATAATAACAGTCTTTGAATACAAAAGTTCAGAAATTATATGTTCAAAACTTTATATTTTATACATATGACTGCCTATCTCTCTGCTTAGTTTTGTCATTTTTTTCACAGCTTCAAAAAACAAAAAACAAAGTAGATATGGAAGACTACTAATGATTACTGATATGAAATAAATCTTCCTTGTGTTTTACTACCTTTGCTTCCACAAAATCATCTAACTGTTGAAATTCCGTTTTTTCTTGAAGACCCAATGATCAAGGTTCTTCAACATTCTGACGATCTGCTGGAGGTGAACGTGCTTCAAGAAAAGGAGATGATGTTGAAGAAACTCGAGACCCATCTGATTCTGTAGGAATGTTCATTGGTGATTGTCTTCTGTGCAAAATTCTCAATTGTTGGTGATGATAACTTAAACGAATTGCGTTTTGAATCACAACTATTGTTACAGTCTCCATTTCCTCTTGATGTTGTAGTTCCTGATATTGAATTTGTTGATGAAGTTGAAAATTTGAATTTTGGAGCTCTCGAATCCTTTCTAACCGCTCCCGAACCTTTTCTTGAAGAGTAAATATCTCACAGTCATCACGTTCACCATTCATCTATTCCCTTTCTCAGACTCTCTGGAATCGGGTGATGAATAAATACAATCCCTTTTTCAAAAATTCAAAGGAAATCACGTCACAACTCTTATTTCTTATTGTTTAGTAAAAATGAAAATCCTGATTATAATAGATATGAGGGATATTTTCCCACGAATTAAAGATAGCTTCATCATTTGTTGAAAATATTGGAGAAGCGGGGAAACGACGATCTGAAACATCATTCTGATTGGATATAAGATCATCTACGGTACGAAAATAAATCAATAATTATAAGAAAATAAAAACAGTTAGAATATGACTGCGGGACATAGCAAATTAGGAGTCTTGTCTGGACATAGAAACTCGTGTGAATTATTTTTGTTCATATTGAGATGTTTCAAACTTTTGTTATATTTGTCACTCTCTCTCTAGTTCTTCCTACAAATAATATTCTTTCTTCATTCTCAATCATATTAATCCTTGTAGAAATGATAAAAATTAGCCTAACACTAAAAACTTAGAAGCATATTTTCAAAACAAGCCGGGCAAAGATTTTTTTATGTTTCTTTAGTTTAATTGAAAAAGTATGTCTAGGCTAATCCTAGTAAATTTAGCTCTAATATCAGATTTCAACTAATGACTTTGCTTAAGGTTTATCCATGAAATAAATAAATTTTCTCAAAATTTACCTATAGGCAAAGGTATACTTATAATTGAAAGAAAACTAATCTCAGAGTATTCTTAAAATTGTAGACAAACCTTCTTTTCATCAGATCGTAAACAAATGTCATCCCTTGTATCTTACATACAAATTGATTGCCCCCACTTCAAAGTAATAAAATAAAAGACAGATGGTGAAAGAAAATTCACAAATTGATTGCCCCCATCTTGTCCCAATAGATATGATGAAAGGAAACTCATATATTGATTGCTCACATCTCGGTGAAATGAAAGCTTGTTTTTGAAGTGGTGAAATAAAATTCAATTAAGGGAGATATAGATAACCTCACCGGGGTACTGAACATGCCCGCTGACAGTGAACAAATATCTATGATATTTGTAAGGTTGTCTTACACATCTATATAATATACTCTATTATATAGTTCTTTTTCAATAATATTTCTATCTTGAACCAACTGAGATTCCTTAAATAAACATACTTTACATATTTATAACCTTGAAGAGAGAACAAATTCAGTTGAAATCTGATATTTTTGTTAAAATTACTTTGATTATCCTAAACAGTTTTGTAATCAATTTTAAGAAAAGAAAACACTTATTAGCCTAGCTTGAAATCAATCACCAAGTGTGCTTTCAGATTTTTTAGATATGGTTAGGTTCATCTTTTCTATATATGATTAAATTTCAAATAAAGAAAGAAAATATTTTAAATAAATAAATGAAAGCAATAATGACTCCATTTACCCAATAAAGGCACCCAGATGGAGACTATGTTAGAATATTGTAGAAATTTTCAAATAAAAATGAAATTTTGAAGTCCTTTTGTTTTGGTCTTTTCAAAATAAATTTTGAAAACTTAGAAATATCATTTTTTAAAATAAAATATGTTTCCATTACATCTTGATAGGGCATATAAAATACCAACCATAAAAAAAATAGCAATCATCTGGATCGATGGTTCCCACGACTTCGGAGTTCTAGAATTTCAAAAAGGTTTAAGCAAAAGAGAAGTACAAAGTTCACTTTGAGACTTTGTGATTCGGTAGTTCAAGCTCAAAGTGTTCAAAGCCCTAAAAAAATCCCATAGTTGCGAAGCTCCGGAGTCTCGGAGACATGAACTCCCACAAAAGTATTTTGAAATAAATCAACCGATGCGTCATATGCCACCTATCAATCTTTACCTGTGTTGACACATGGAACTCTTTTTTGGGCGCCTTAGTCACATCATTTGCATGATTTTAGGTGACACATGTCATTCAGTTTTTATGACACATCATCAAAAGTGACGTCATTATTGCCACATCACTCCGAGATATTTTCCTTCGGGAGATCAATCAAGAACAAATTCAAATGAGTGCTGGAGCACCGAAGCACTTGAATGATCGTAATAATAAATCACTAAATTTTAATAGGATAATTAGGTTTAAGTAGGTGTGATTAACCATAAGTAATCACTCCGTGAATTCAGACTTTGGGGAAAATCTATTCACCACTAATGCAAACTCACGAAGCCCCGGAGCTCCAGAGTCTTGAAGCACTTAAAGTTAAAGTGATCTTAAGCCATGATCAATTAAAATGAAATACTAATTAAAGGTCGACTAATTGCTTCATGAATTTGGCCTTCGTGAGATATCTATTATTGCTCATTCAAAACTTCCCAAATACTGAACCGCCGAAATACCTTATCTTAATTACAATAATTAAAAGTGTATTTAATGTGGCTAGGGTAAAAGATTGGGAAAATCTTGCTACCGTCAGGTAATAAATTTGAAATATTTGGTTTGATTACTCTGTCAATAGATTAATGAGAGGATAATTAGTTATTAACATTTCTTTAAATAGAGATATTTTGAAATTCATAGCATTTTTCCATTAACATCCAGAACCTTCGCATTTAGTAGTTTGAACTCACAGATTTTTACTTCTCACAGGAAGGTTAACATCAACATTTGGAAATCATGGCACCATGTAAAGCAATAAAGAATCAAGATTCATTTACTGAGGACTCAAACCCAAATGCATAAATTATTTCAGATACTACCACTCGACTGGTGGATGTCACTAAATCATGGAAGTAGGTTTATGACATTTTAGAGCAAGAAATTTCTCTCTATTTTGATGATTTAGTTGGAGAAGGAGATGAGTCATTTTTAGCCAAGCTAAGTTAGGTGTCTAAGTCATAACTTCACAGAGTTGCAGCTCGGCCGAAATTAATGCCATATACTGATATGATAAGTTGGGACTTAGAGCATGTGGATATCTCGACGAGAACCATCTATAGTCACCAAAATACCATTGTCGGCTCCTTTCAACCCAAGGATATTCAAGTAATGTATAAATTAACCCCCAACTGAAAATATACTTACAATGCATCATTTATAATGAAGTTTGAGAATGATGAATGAACAAAATATGGCAGAACTATTCATGATATAGTAAAATCCTGGTGGGAAAATCAAAATAAATTAAAAACCGATAGCGAGGGTATATATTCTGCAACCTCTTGTGATGCACATATTTTGTACATTTCCATGATGCTTTCTAGAATGTTTGGAAAGAAAATTCATGCACACTTTACCATAGAGTGGGTTCCTATAATTCATGAATTTGCCGAGGAATATACTTTTGTTTGGGGAAAAATGTTGTCAGATAACCTAGCTAAACAAATTGGGGATTAAAAAACTCAGAAGTCTAAAGGAGAACATGATCCTTTCTATATGTCCGCATATATTATGGATGCAATTTGTTTTAGAACCCCATTTCCTCTTATGAATTGGAGTTGGACTCCGACTATCACTAAGCCCATACATTTCTATCATTCTAAATTATGGGAGGAAAATGCAAATGATTCTTTTTATAAAATTTGTCACAATGTGGTCATTGCAATTCATGAAATTATCTTTGGTCAACCTCCCCCCATAATTTCATAACAAGTTATTGGGAATTTAGGTACCATTGCAGATTGGTACATTGAGGAAAGCTTCTCTTAAATCAGAGTTTTCGGTTTCTTTGCATCTCCACATGCTCTTCCCAGATTCCTACCAGACAAACTTTTTTGTAGAGAAGTATCCTTTCAGATAGTTTTAGTAGGCATTACCAAAGAGTGGGAGGCCGCACAAAAAAGAGTTTGGCCAACCTTTCCCATATAGGTTGGCATATTCTCATTATCTGACTCTGGACATGCTAAGGTGGAGGCTTTGGCCTTAGAAGACATTAAATTGGTTGACATTGAATACAAAAGGCATGATCAACATAGGGTGTTTGAAAATCATTTAGCTAAATTCAACATGAAGAGATACATCCATGAAGATTCACCCTATGATGAATTTTTTCAGAGGAGTTAAATCATATGATGAGGTTGTATCCAGATTTCAAAGTATTCCTCAATAATAACAATAAGGTTTCCTCAGTTTTGAAAAGCCCAGAAGGAACATCCTACCTAAAATCTTGCAGGAAGAACAAAGGCTTGATCCAACTTCACAGGTGGAAAAATCAACAGAGCTCGAGCAACATGACTTTCCTGAAGACAAAACTAGGGAAGTGGACAAGATACCAGAAACATTGTCCAAGGATGCAATAATTATAGGGATATCCATACCAGGTAAAAGTGATCAAGAATTATTAATATCATTTGAAGATTTTATGAAGCATGGGCACAATTTTCCTCTGTCATTGTCAAACACTAAAACTCCAGTGAAAGATACCACAAATCAAGGAGGATATATTGCACTTATTTCTCCCATACCATATTTGACTCCCCTAGAAACAAGTTCTGATTTACCTTGTTCAAAGGTTATCAATATAGATGACCTTAAACCTATTGAACATGAAGATATGCCTTCATTAGATTTATTTTTCAATAAGAAAAGGAAGGATATCATACGAAGAAAATATCGCCAGAGGGAGGGAGGAATTACCAAAAATCATAGAATGAATAAGACATAGTTTAACAATCTACAAGTTAACTCTCTAGAATAATTTAACAATTTAACATAAAATGAAAATCTACAAGTTCGCTCTCTAGAATAAGCCAAAATTTAACAAGGTTGAGGTACATGTTGGTGCATGGTTGATGCATTTGCTTAAGGTACAGGTTGAGGTACAGGTTGATGTATAGTACATGTTGGCACATGTTATTGGTACATGTTGTTACAGGTTGATTACAGGTTTATTTGTACAGGTTTACAACAATATATCTCACAGTGATAGTGTGACAGTGGTTCCATCATTCTACTTCTACATCAGGGCGGTTGGACGAGGCAAGGATAGGTGGTTGTAGCCACCTTCCAGTTGTATCCACCTTCCAGTTGTATCCAGAGAACATAGGGGGTTGTAGCCTCCTTCTGGTTGTAGCCAGAGAATTGGGTGTCAGTGTTTCATGGAAACCTGCATAGGAGACCTAGCTAAAGCATACAGAAACAAAGCTTATCAAGAAAAGGAAGAGAGATACAAAATGAAGAATGAGAATCAATGTATATTATGACCTAATCAATGAGTGATTGATATTCACTCATATAGGCAATGACATCCTATAATTGGGAATGCATGCATAATAGTGATGGTATAAGATTAGAAAGTCTAAAATAGAACTAGTCAGTTAACTCCCACTGAACTAGTGTGTCGAAAATAGAAATTTCTCTAACACCCCCCCTGAACATCACTATTGAGTAAAAAAAGAGTCCCGAATACTAGGCCATATTAGGTACTCATGTACAATGAAACTAATGAACATTGAATAAAAGTGAGGAAAGAGGGAAAACCACATGGGGACAAAACTCTCCCTCAAAAGATAATGTATCAAAAGAAGAAAATGACAGCTGCTAGGCAACTGTGTTCTTCACTGTAAGACAATCCTGCAAAGTTTGAAACTTCTTCTCACTGAAAGTATTCATGAAGTTGTAGAAATATTTATGGATCTGATGAAGTTCTTTGGCAACCTTTCTAGCCTTGTACCACTTGATCCCATGGACCCATATGCACCTGGAAATATTCCTTTCTGGTGGAAGTGGAACCAAATTCTAAGTATGATTCTCTAGGAGAGATTCGTGCTCCTCTTGCATGGCTTCTTTGCATAATGGATTTCCCACAACCTTATTGTAGGTTTGTGGATCAATATATTGAACCATATAGCAACGCATGGGCATCGTAGGTTCTGAAGCTGAAAGTACATGAGAAGGATCCTCATGCTGAGATCGAGTCCTCCTCGAATCTAATGGATTCCCTGCAAGGATACCTGCTGCCTGAAGTGTGGTCTGTGCCTTCTTGGGCATCTGTTGAAGCTTCAATGTTGGATTCTTATCTAGCTATACTACCTGCTTATTTCCATGTACAAAATCTGAGTGTATGGAATCATCTCTGATGTCTGAAACTGATGGAAGCACAAGAGTATATGCATGTTTCACTAGAGGTGCATGCAAAGTAATCTCCTTATGTGTACGTAGAAAAGATGAGTCATCATAAAAAAACTTAGTGAATTTATAGAACCTTGACCTGTGATCCACCTCACCAATTGCAATGCAGGAATTGTTATGCATGTCAATTACTTAAACTAAATCGAATGTAAATTCAACCTTTTTACCTTTCTGAGTGATCTGATAAACTGAGAGAAGATTCATAGAAAGATTTGGAACATGTAAAACATTCTCAAAACTTCCATTGTGGAGTTCCACTCTCCCTTCTCATGCTACTGCCACTGGAGTATCATCCCCCATGAGAATATGGGGTCTTGATCATGGAATGAAATAAGATAAAACTTCCTCTTTAGCTGCCATATGATGGGATGCACTAGAATATATAATCCATGAATCGGATGAGGAATTAATTGCAACCAAATCATGATGATTACCTTTCATAGGAGCACAATATTCTTTCTTCTGCTTATTGACTCCCTCTGGAATGAAGTTTCCAAGGTTGTTCTGCTGAAGTGCATGTGCCATAAGATCGATCTATTTCTTCATGCATGTGGATTATTCATGATTTGGTTTATTGCAGTAAGTGCACTGCTTTCCCTTATTCTTCTTCTTCGAATCTGAAGAGTCTTTGGAACCTGAAGAATCGTTGAAGGGTTTGGAATATCCCTCCTTCTTGTTCTGTTTCTCCTTCTCGTTTTGTTTGGATTATCCTTTTCCATCATGCATGGTGAGTGCATGTGCTTTGGGATCCTTGATGAGGCCCATATGTATGATTTTTGTCTGCTCTTATGTAAGAGTCTCAATGAACTGAGGCATCGTAGGCATTTTCCAATTTGTTCCAAAAAGACATCTTCCATAATGGAAATTGGAGACATATACAACGTATTCTGGTCCTAGCTTGGACAAGATTGTTAGAATAAGTTGTTTCTCTTATGTAGACTTTTCAATACCACATTCAGCCAAGCTAAATATCAAATATTTAAATTTACTAATGAAATACTGTATATTATCAAAACTTTTAGGGTCTAAGGTATTCAACTCTACCTCAAGCATATGACCTCGCGTCTCATCCTTCTTTCCAAAGAGTCCTTCCAAGGTGGTCCATATATCATTTGGAGTCTTGCATGAGGCAACATGAAACCATAGATAAATGGATATTAAATCAAGAAGTAGTCTTATGGAATCATCCTTATGGTTTGCCCATCTGGTCTTCTCAAGCGCTGATATAGGTTCTGTTTCTGTTGCCATGATCAAATTATACAGTCATTTTATTTTGAGTTGGAATGTGGACCTCATCTTCCATTAAAAATAGTTGTACACTATGAGTATTACCACCAGACTCGATTGAAGAATTTTCATCATCTCCATCCCTGCTATTGATACTGAAAATATCCTGAAAACCCAGATCGTGGATTCCGAGATACGACTGACGGTGCTATGACAACTATAGATATGATAAAAAAAATATATATCCTAATATATGATGTGGGTTTTGGATATTTTTGGTGAGAATGATTATCCCTATGTTATACATCTCTGGTAAAAATTTCAGCCCGACCCAGATTACGAATTTCGAGATATCTCAATTTTACTACAGAAAAGAAATTTTTGGAGGGCTGCTGAATCGTCGCAGCCTAGATGAAAAATTTAATTGTTGCACCCCGGATGAAGAACATAGTGCAACAACCGTCGCACCCTTCGCTAGGGATGGGCCGCGACGATTCCAATAGTCCCACCTTTCGATAGGGATAGGCCACGACGATTGCGGAAATTAGGTTTACTCAAGGACTCTTTCGCTCTTCTGTGGCTTGTCTGGGTTGCTCCAAGCAGCTCAGCTCTGATACCATGTCAGTGTTTCATGGAAAACTGCACAAGATACCTAGCTAAAGCATACACAAACAAAGCTTATCAAGAAAAGGAAGAGAGACACACAATGAAGAATGAGAGTCAATGCATATTATGAATTAATCAATGAGTGAGTGATCTTCACTCATATAGGCAATGACATCCTATAATTATGAATGCATGCATAATATTGATGGTATAAAATTAGAAAGTCTAAAATAGAACTAGTCATTTAACTCCCACTGAACTAGTGTTACTCCCACTGAACTAGTGTGCCGAAAATAGAAATTTATCCAACATTGGGGATTTGGAGCTTCCCTAAGGTTGTAGCCCAAGAAATTAGGGGGTTGGAGCCTCCTTCCAGTTGCAGCTGAAAAACAAAGGAACTTGGTGCTTCCAATGAATGTGATTCTTAAATACATATAAGAAAAAACATTCTGTGGTTTTCTCCCGCTTTGGGTTTCCACGTAAAAACACTAGTGTACTGTGTATGTGTATGATTGCTCATTTGTTCATTGTTTATTTACTCTGCAATTATTGGATGATAGTTATACATTGATATAACACTTGTTTTATATGGTTAAAAATGATTAAATTTCTCTATCACTGATTCACCGCCCCTCTCAATAATCCAACAATTGGTATCAGAGAAGGTTCCTTTAGAAATCAGTTTAACCACTGAAACGTAGATCATGGAGAGAAAAAACATGTATAAAAATGGAATACCACAGTTTTATGGACATAAGTATGCATTTTGGAACAAAAGGATGAAAACATATATACAAGCACATGGATTTGAAATTTGGCAATCAGTTGTAGATGGATACAAAGAAACAACAGTTCCGTCGACAAATGAAAGAGCAATAAAACTCGAGAAAAATAATTCCAAAGCAACAAATGCACTTCTGAATGGTCTTTGTGAATCAGTTTACACCAAAGTTATACATTATAAATCCGCTAAATAGATTTGGGACAAGCTTCAAAATATTTATGAAGGAGATTCACAAGTCAAAGAAACAAAGCTTCAAACTTACAAAGGTCAGTTCGAACAACTAAAGATGAAGGAAGGTGAGATATTGCAACTTACTTATTACAAGTCGATGAAATAGTAAATGCAATCATAGGATTGGGAGAAGAAATTAAAGAATCTGTAATTGTTCAAAAGGTACTAATATCTCTCCCTATGAGATTTGATCCTAAGATATCAACACTAGAAGAAAGAGCAGACCTAGAATCAATAAGCATGGATGAACTACATGGAATCTTCACAACATATGAAATGAGAACTGAATAGGAAAATCTAGATATAAAAGAAGCATCTTTCAAAGCATCCAAAAGGTCAAAGCAAAAGGGAAAGCAAAAGGAAAAAGAACATAGCAGGAACAGTGCCATCTCAGAAGATGATGAAGAAATGGCCAACTTTGTCAGAAGATTGAACAAGGGAACCAACGACAAATATAAAGGTAAGTTTCCATTGATTTGTTTTAATTGTGATGGTATTGGTCATTTTTCTAACAAATTTCCTCATAAGAAAAATAAGAGGAATGATGAAGATTACTCAAATATCAAACAAACATATAAAGGCAAAAGAACCACAAAGAAATCTTTCAAGAAAAGCTTATGCACCAAAGAAGACATCTGCTCATCAGATGAAGATGAAGTCAGTGACAGTGAGACATAAAGAGTTCTATTCATGGCAGTAGAAGACTTTGATAAAGAAGACACCGAAGAAGAATATGAAGAGGCAAAAGTTGACTACCGAGAATAATTGTCGTGTTCCATAGAAGTTATAAGAAGAGAAAAGAAGAAAAACAAGAAGCTACAAACATAACTAGACAAGAAAGAAGACACTCAAGAACTAGAACAAATGATCACAAATTTGAAGGTTCAAATAGAAGAAGATAAAAGAATTGAAGAAGCACTAAAAGAACAACTAGAAGAAAGATACAAGATCATTGGAAATTTGGAAGCAAAGATTGTCATATTAAGAAATGATCTTCAAAAGAAAAATATGCAAAACAACTCAAAAGTTTTGGATGACATTATCAACAATCAAAAGCCTCATCATGACAAGTCCGGACTTGGATACAATCAGAAATAAAATAGATCAATATCCAAAACAACAGAACAAGAAACATATCCAAAAAGAAAACAATCAAAGGGATAGGAATACCTACAAGGAAGATTACATGGACACTCCTCCACCGAGAAAATTTAGCTTTTAGAATCAACGACCGATAGAAACAGATAGGTGTCAGGAAGAAAAAGGATTCATAAGAGTAACGCCTTTCAGAAGATCTTCAACTCCCATATATCAAACTATATTTTTGGTTTATGTTATGCATGCAATAATTTTGGACATAAATCTGTGAATTGTAGAGCTAACAACAAGAACATAAACAACTTTGAAATTCATACACAAAAGGGTTATCCAAGAAGGCCTAGTGAAACACATAGAATAATTTGCAATAGGTTTGAATCATTGAGAACTGAAGTGGAATGCTACAAGTGTAGAAAATTTGGACACATGGCCAAATATTGCAGAATGACAGTCCCTCCTAGAGAAACACAAAAGAACAACAACAGCCACAGATAGGAACCTCAGAAGAGGACATGGATAATAAAGCATAATCAATATAGCAATGAAGAATGCACACTCGCTCTACAAATTAAGCAGAAGAAACATGGTTGGTATGTTGACAATGGATTTTCAAAACACATGACAGGTGATAAAGACATGTTTCTTACATTAAGAAAGGAAAGATATAGATTAGTCTCCTCCTGAAATGATGATTCAACTAAAATCATTGGAAAAGACATAGTCAGAATTGGAAACAAGAATACCAAGGCAGAAAATATTCTACTAGTAGAAGATATGAAACATAATCTTCTAAGTGTAAGTCAAATGTGTGACCAAGGTCATAAAATTACTTTTGATTCATAGAAGTGTGAGATAAGAAAATAAGGTTAAGGAAAACTGATTGCACACACTGTAAGAACTTCAAACAACATATATGTATTAAGTGAAATTGTAAATGAAAAGTGTTGTCTAGGAAAGGAATATGAAGGCTGGCTATGGCACAAAAGAATGGGTCACATACACTTTGAAAACCTTTTCAAAGTCAACAGAAAGGAATCCGTTAGAGAAATTCCCAAGATCACGAAACCAACAAACGCTTTATGCAAGCATTGTCAACATGGAAAGAAAACAAAGACCAGGTTCAAATCAAAGGAATACTCAACGAAAAGACCATTGGAAATTGTGCATACTGATCTAGTTGGACCAACTACAACAAAGGGTTTAAAAGGTGAGAAATAATTTATGTTATTAGTTGATGATTATACAAGAATTACTGCAGTTTTCTTTCTCAGGAATAAGTCAGAAACATTTGAAAACTTCAAGGTCTACAAGGAAATGGTTGAAAATGAAATGGATTCAAAAATCAAATGTTTGAGATCTGATAATGGAGGAGATTTCACTTCAAAGGAATTTATGGACTATTGCAACAAACATGAAATAAAAAGGAAATTCTCCATTGCTAGGACACCTCAACAGAATGGAGTTGTTGAAATAAAGAATACGACAATATAGGAAATGGCTCGAACAATGCTAATGGATTCCAAATTGACAGATAGTTTTTTGACACATGCAGTGCATACAATGGTTCAAATTCAAAACAAAGTAATGCTCAGAAACAACATTGATAAAACTCCCTATGAGCTATGGAAAGGAAGACCAACAAATGTGAATCACTTCAGAGTATTTGGAAGCAAATGCTACACCAAAAGAGAAGATGGCAGAATGAGAAAGTTTGACTCTCATGTGGACAAAGGAGTACTTGTTGGTTACTCAAGTACAAGTAAATCATACAAGTGTTACAATTTGAGGTTGAACAAAGTTGTGGAAAGCATCAATGTAACAATTGATGAAACATGTGGATGAGAATTAAAGGAAGAAGAAAATGAATCAATGGAACAATTGAATCAGAAGATGAAGAAGAAGTAGAAGGGCATGATGAAAAGGATTAGACAGAAGTAGAAGAGCAAGTTCAACAAGTGCCTCAAAATACACCTAGAAAATGAGTACAGAAGAATCATCCTTCAGATCAGATTATCGAAAACAAATATGAAAGAGTTGAGACTAGAAGAAGAATCTGTTTGCCAGAACAAATGCAGCTAGAACTCTCATCTACGATTGAACCAAATAGTTTTGAAGAGGCCAACAAGGATGAATTATGGAATAAGGCCATGGATGAAGAATTGGATCAAATAGAGAATAATGACACTTGGGAATTGGTTCAAGGACCAGAGAATAATAATGTGATTGGCACAAAATGGGTATTCAAAAATAAATTGAATGAAGATGGACAGGTTACAAGGAAAAAATCCAGATTGGTATGTAAAGGATACACACAGGTTGAAGGAATCAAATTTGAAGAGACATTTTCCCTAGTTTCCATAATGGAAGCAATC